>MNCI01009658.1:24981-45310 GCA_015680685.1 Gnetum montanum | reverse complement strand
AGAGCTTCGCTACTCTAAAACTGGGATGTCAAATGAGGGAGAACGACCTCTTATTTATAGAAATTGCAGCTGACTATGATATCGCGTACGCGATATCGCAGCCCATGATATATCGCATACGCAATATCGCGACCCATGATATAATGTGGGTGCCTTAATGCGACCGCCAGCAATATGAGCAATTTCATGTCTCATCAATTAGGATGATGTTGTCTTTGTTTATGTACATAGGAGACCCCTACATCAAATTGAGTACTCCAAACTTCATCTTCATCATCATATAATTTATTGGTTCTCCAATGAATTGTCTTACTAGTTGTTGTGTTATCATAATCTTGTGAGAGAGACATTGTTGTGAATCGTGTGTGACTTAATTGAAATTAATTTCTTTTCTAAGAGATATATCGTAAAGGCTTTGTTATAACAATCTTGACTGATGTAACTAATCTAAATAACTAGCACCATCCCCAGCAATGATGCCAATGATGAGTGGCAAGGTACCCCTACACTCAACTATACGAATACGAGCATTCACGCACGATCCGATCGAACTTCGTAGATAGACTAGTTTTGATATCTAAATAGTTACTCGTTGATTGCAGTTCACTGTCTTCCCACCTGGACTAGTATTTACTTTATCACATATGGTTTAGTCTAGTCTGAGGTGTATGATGTGTTTTCTATCACTATGCTACTCCTAGAGGCAATGGAAAATAACTTTGTTTTAAGCTAAGTGGGAATGGGTGAAGAGAGTCTAAGCTAACATAAGTGCGATGAGCATTCGTCATTAATCATCTGTACACATCTTGGACCTTGTGTACTACTATTGGAATTACCAAGCACATGTCCTAGGTACGCTACTGGAATACCAAGTAGTCACACTTAAGTGCTCGTGATTAAGTTGTACTCATTTCACATTTAATAACAGGGATAGAAGAGGAAGGTAAAGATATATTAAGTAAGAAAGTAATAAATAACAATTAAAACTAAGTGAATGCTGCGATGATGAAGGAATCTCAATCTTTATTGCCGATCATGTGCATGTCCAAGTACGTCACACTTGAATAAAGGTTCTGTACAATTATAGTCATCACACTACGGGCATGCACTAAGGAAAGGGTTAAGAGGAATTGAAAATTGACAAAAAGATCATACTCTAATACTAACTTTTCCTATTACTCTCCCGTGCATCCCATTGTGTATTTATAGGCTCACATGGAAACTATGATATCGCGTATCTAATATTGCTTGTCAGGCCGCAATATCATGTACTCGATATTGAGGGTCCGATATCGAGGCTTGACAAATCATAATTCCTCACTAAACGAAGTCTTTATTCAAGTGGAATGTACTTGGACACATTTCATGATCGAAAATAAAGATGGAGATTATTTTGCATCATTATAGCATCACTTAGTTTCTTTACCATTCACTTAGCTTAATGTTTACTATTTTCACTTAGCTTATTGATTACTACTTTCTTAGTTATAATTTACTTTTACATGAATTTTAATATTATTGTTGTTAAGGCAAATGGATACAACTAATTTTGAGTGTTAAATGTGATCGTTTGATAACCTCGTAGTATTATCGCTTAGTTCGCCCAGTAGCAGAATACTTGGTAATCCCAAGAATGATTGCATGAGTCTAAGACATGTACGAAGGATCAGGATCAAATGTCCATTGCAGTAGGATAGATTAGATTCATTTACTATTACTTAGACTTAGAAACTACTTCATTTACCTGATGTTCACTAGGAGTAATATGGCCCTACAAAATCAACGCATCATACACCTCACTATGAGTTAACTCGTACACATCTATTTTACTAGCTCACATGAGAAGACAATGATCATGAACTTAAACCAATTACTAGCATAATTACATTACCTTGTCCACAAAACTTGACCAGGCTACACATGAACACTCATATCTTGTATGGTTGGATGTTGGATTACTTTATTGCTCATCATTGGCATCGTTGTTGGGGACATATCAATGTATGCTTAGTAATTGATTTTCCAAAGTTCATTGTATTTGAAACACAAAGTCAGACCTTATAACCATAAGAAAAGCACACTTAACACATAACGTGTAAAAATATAAAATATGGCTTCAAATAAAGATCAACCATCACCTTCCAAGGAAATAAAAAGAATCAGTGATAGAATCATTGATGAAGAAGAATGGGGGATGCCAATGCAGACAAGAATCACTTACACTCACATTGATCCTTACCATCTAGACTTCACTTTCATCTTTCGTCAGGACAATCAAATGAGGTGAAGAGACATGCAAGACAACATATTCCTACCTCCAGAACGTGCAATGCTTAATATGATCCAAATTGCTTTAAGGGGACTGCATTTGGACTAGATCCAAGAAGGGTATCATGTGACTTAGCACATGACAAGACCCTATGAATCCACAAAGGAGTAGATGAGGAGAGATGCTACAATGGAAATTAAACATGTACACAATGAAGGGAAGCAGGCCAATACTTCTATTGTCTTGGAAGAGCTTGATGTTGATGCATTAATTTTAGAACACCTCCACCAAAACCATGAAGAGCCTTAAAAAATGCCTATCATTAGACTTGAGGAACCTATCAAAGCATAACTTTATTCCACTCTAGTAAAGGGGGAGGCTACTGACTTAAGGTATAAGTGGAACTCAAGGCTAAGGATTCTTGCTAAATCCTATAGAGAAGCATACAAGAGTCATGAAAGGAGAAGAAGCCAACACCATTCTCCTACTACCTCATTTGCCTTATCATGATCATTGGAGGACTATGAAAAGAGATGATACAAGTATCAGTACTATGATAGGAAAGAAAGGAGGACTCATGGCCATCATGATTGATATTCATAGCACTTTGATACAGAAGATGAAGAACATGAATGAATGAGACAAAGAGAGCAAAGAGAAGATCAAGAAAGATATGAGCACAAAAGGGGTCACTACTATAATAGAGCATAAAAACTTGACCATGATGATGAGACCCTTATGGCAACCTGAAGCATGATAAACATCTAGGAAGTTGTCTACATACTAACTAGGCACATGGGTGATAGTCAAATCAAATGGCTAAACATGACCAACATGCCAATATTTGAAGGTAGCTACAACACTGATCCACAACATCACCTTCAAGCTTTCCACGATGCATATGCCCTCCAAAACATAGAGAGTGTTTGGAAAAATTTGAAGCTATTTCTAAGAACACTTGTGATGGAAGCGAAAATCTGGTAGAGGTCACTAGAACCTGAATCCATGAGGTGCTTGAGTATCATGCTCAAAATCTTTAACAACAAGTATCAGACTTATTCATGGGTGTCAAATTTAAGAAAAAAAATCTAGGGATGGAAGCAAGGGACTTATGAGACCCTTGATGTGACAATGGGTATATACTATTCACAATTACATAAGTGCCTAGGCCACAAATTTTCATCAAAGAAATAACTCATGCACATTGTAGATGGGTTATGGAGCAAAACTAGAAAAATCCTTGGGGTTTACACCCAAGGAAGATTATCAAAAATGACTGCCCATTGCATTCAAAGACTAATTGAGCAAGTGGGAAAAGAGGAAGGTGACCTACTAATAACCAAAAATGTTAGAGGCTAGAATGAGACTCTGAGAGGTCCACAGTCACACAATCTTGACTTGACTTCTACACAAGGGCCTATTGGAAATGGAGGTGGCATGCCTAGAACAGTCTTGTCGATCAAATTGGGACTTACGGGTGTTACGAAAAAATAGGTGTCAAAGGAAACACTGTTTTTGTGATGTCCATGGTATTTATGGGTGTGAGCATAGTAGAGGTTTTAGACATGGAAATGAGGTTGCAAACATGTCAAAACTTGGTTAAATAGTAAAAAAATGTGAATAAAATGCTAAAATTCTAGAGAAAATGCACATAATGTGAGCAAGAGAGAGAATGGCATTGTTCCAAATGGGGGAGCATAGTTAACTATAGAGAAAAGTTTAGGAGGTACGCTATGTACAACAAGTGCAGTAGGTGAGCATAATCATAGTCTTAGGGTATCTGGCTATGAAAAAATGACATTGCCATGAAGTCTAAGCTTGTTGAGTTGGCTGTTGTGGTGTACCATGTGTTGGGCGATATGTAACAATGCTACAATGTCCTAAAGTTTGTCAAGATTCTAAGGGTGCTTAGTTGCAAGAGTGCCAATGCCAAAATGCCAACTGCTGAATGAAAATGCTAACCCCTAAAACATGAAGCATAGGGATATTTATAAGCTTAGGGTTAGCGTGAATCATGGATTGGGTGCCACGTGGTAGAGGGCTAACTAGGACTACACTAGCCCCAACTACACTCCCATGGAAGTAAATGGTGTTCTGTTGGTGTGCTCAAATGGACCCTGTGAGAGTTCCAAACTATGACTATACTACCAAGATTGCATATGTGAGTGTCAAATAGACTGAAATGTACCTAAAAACAATGCAAAATAGTGTAGTTTGGAGACTACACTCTAGGACTACGCTGCCCACTCTCTCGAGTGGTGTTGAGCATAGGTATAATTTTGGGGCCAATGGGGGTGAAAAAGAGACAAAACATGCTAGTCTTGCATGCCAAAGGGATGTTGGAGATAAGATGCTGATCAGTGCTAAGTTTTGGAGGCTTTTGGAGGTAGTTCTACATGACTACGTTGACTATGCTCTAGAGCATAGCTCGAGGAGTTAGGCAAATCTTGCCAGAAAATGATGCTCGGCGCAAGCTATGCTAGCTATGCTCTAGAGCATAGTCTCAAAGGTGAGAGTGTAGCCCTAACACTTGGAAAAATCTAGCAAAGATGACATGCCCATGTAGACTACGCTAACCATGCTCTAGAGCATAGTAGGAAGCATAGGTTTGGGAGTTAGAAAATGTGCCAAACTATTTTTTCCATCCCAACCATGCTCAGTAGCCTCTATCTTGACACTTAGGCAATTTTGCAAAATTGATCATTCCAAGGTTGACTACGCTGACTACACTCTGGAGCATAGTCTCAATAGGGTGAGTGTAGCCAGAACACTTAGAAGAAATTTTCCAAGTTTTGACACTTGAAAAATTTTGCAAATCTGGACTATCTATGCCAACTACACTAACTATGCTCTAGAGTGTAGTTCCAGTAGTGGGGAGTGTAGTCTCGACACTTAGAAAAATTTTACCAAGTTTTGACACTTAGCCAAATTTGCAGTTGAGACCCGAGAGCTTGAATTTGGTGGTGTCTCACTACAAAAGAGGGAATAAACTAAAAAGGACAATAGAGATACATCAATCCAAAAGAGAAATGCATGAATTTGTGATCCACAAGAGGAGGAAATCTTGGATTAGAGCATTCAGCAAAAGACTCTATTTATTCAAAATTAGTCAATGATATAGTAGTTAAGGTAGAGAAAGTCTAGGGTTCAATGGATGAGAAATGTGCAATAGCCCTAAAAATTGAGGAAAATATTGAACAAGAACTCAATAGGGGTAAGGAAAAGAAGAAGAAAAAAGATTATGAATGATAAAGTTATAAGAAAAAAGGAAACATTGCTACTATTAAAGGGTACACTAACTCCAGTTTAGAGGAAGAGGAATGATGCAAGGTGTGCCAATATGAACATCCTAAGGGATGTTGTCCTATTATGGCCCACTTGCAAGAATCTGGGGGTATATGCACTTAATTTGAGCATTGTTAAAAAGTAGGAGCCTAGAAGACTTCCTTATCCTCAAGGTAATATCAAAAAACCTTTCTAGCCAAGCTATTACCTAAGCAAAGCCTACCCTCAACCACAAGAGCAATACCAGCATCAATGGCAACAACCGCATACATGGGTAATGCCACTACCAAGGCAACAATATCCATATAGGCAACCAAATCTTTATGGCTATTACGTTCAACATCCTATCTCACCAACAAACACAACTATTCAGACTCCACAATATTATCCATGAAAATACCACAAACTGACACCACCAAGGACCAACTCAAACTCATACATGCATCCACAAGCACATAATTTATCAAATCCCTCTTCTAACTCTTTACCACTAGTGCCACCATCCATGATGCAAGGGGAATTGTCATTACAATTGTAGCAAAAGAAAGCTACATAGATAGTGAACATTTAGATAGAAAATCCTACCAACAACACTAAAGGCCAAATGAAGAAATGTCCTTTGTTTAGGAAAATTCTTGAAAAGGCTGGTAGAATTAAAGCTTCATCAAGATCAACTTCTTCTACCATAGATTCTATTACAACCAACAAGCTTCTGTCATTATCTAATCAAAACATAAAAACTATCATGTTCATGGAAATTGTCATAGATTGGATTAAGGCAAGACCACTTTCTATGAGGAGAAATGATCCAGAAATTCCTTTGATTCATTTATGAGTAGCTAAAAACCTACATTGCAAGGCTCTATTAGACTCATGTGATCTCTTATGAAACATATCAAGCATGGAACCTCCCATCATTAAAAGAGTGTAACATGAGGTTAGAGCTTGTAGATCAGTTTGTTGCCATTCCTTTAGGATAGATAGATGTTGTAGTGACCATTGTCAATAGGTGGTCTTATCCAGTAGACTTTCTACTAATCGATGTGAAGGATGTTGATAAGGAATTCCCAATTATTATTGGGAGAGCATGGCTTAGCACAATTAATGCTAAGCTAAGTATCAGGGATCGATCTATTGATATCTCTAAAGAAGACATGCACGGAGTCATATATACGCAATGGATTCTATGCATTACTGTTGAAAGTAAAGGGTGCAATAGTGGATTGACACTTCAGAATGTTAACATAGTTACTACAATAGTGAAAAACAAACATGTGCAAAAGAAAGAGCAAGAGCCACAAAACCAGAAGACAACCAAAAGATACCCTATGGTCACTAACCAAGAATCAAAAATTATCTAAAACATGCATGGAAACATTTGCACCACTTACAAAATTCCAATCTAAGAAAATGACTCCAACTAAGAATCCAACAACGAAATTAATAACTCATAATCATACACCAAAAGGAAAAGAGAACAAGGACTTAGACAATTAAAACTCCACTACCATCAAAATTACATGGGATAAGTGAATTGCCTAGAGTGTATGATCCAAGAGATCTAGGGAGCATTTTTCAAACACTCACCCATGAGTTTAATTGTGGGGAAGATGCCTTATCCTGATTATGGAATTAATAAGTGTTTTCCTATTTTTTGTTGTTTTATTGTTCTTTTTACTCTTTCACATTCTTTGATACAATTTTTCCTGTTCTTTCACCTTTTCATTTCTTAAAAACTTTAAGATTCTTTCACATTTTTCAATTGTTTAACATTTTTCATCCTTTTAACATTTTTTGTTCTTTATACTTTTTCACAATTTTTACTATCTCATTCATTTCTTTTATACTTGTTTTCAAACCCTTTGTAAATAATTTTGATTACTAATAAGACACATTACAAATAAAGGCAAGATGTAGTCCAATAATGTGAAAATTTCTCTATGTTATCAAGTCATTAAGGATTGATTATTTGGATAGTGATCCCACATCATCTATCCATCTATTCCATTAATAAGAGGTTATTACCATGGCCATAACAATATTCTTTTTCATCATACAACTAAGAATAAACTTGTGATCCTTATGCCTAGACCAAAGAGTGAAGAACCATGTGGGAATGAAAAGGGTATGACATCAAGGGAATTACTATTGTGAGTTCTATCATGTTGCTAGCTTGTATTATATCCTTGTAGATCTAATGAAAAATGGGAGTATGAGTAAAATAAGTGCTGCCTTAAAAGGTTAACACAAATAAAAATAAAAGGGCACATAATAAATTTCTAGGGGTTCTACTGGAAAGACATGTTACCTATGCCTTAAGGTAGGCAGCTTCTCAGAAGTCTAAAAATAAAATAAAGTGCCATAAATAAAGCTCCTCCCTTGGAAAATATGCCAAGTGATAATACTAATGCAACATTGATAGTCTTACGATTGTAATTCTAAAAGATGAAACAATGCGATGTGAATGAAATGTGGTCTGGACTTAGTTTGAATCTTAGACAGAAAGGCTAGTGATTACTTTAACCATTAATAAAACAAAAGAATTCATTGTGCCTATGGTAATACATGTCACATTGAATTCTGCAATCCTTCTAAGTCTATCTCATCTCATTGTTTGAATAGTCATAACTTGTGGTTTTGTGTAACATAAAGTTAGTTTTCCAATTTGGTGGTACTAACATGTGTGTTTTGCTAAACAGGTATGCATTACATTCAACTCCTTAAGTGCCTAAGGACATTTCTAGGCGTGGTTATACAAGGACATTAAGGGCTGGAGCCTACTTTGCAGAGGATCCACTTGTATAATTGTTGTATCTTATACCTGCCAAGCGATTCCACATCATCTTGAACCCTGCAAACATTAATAAATACTTCCCATATCATTTACACTATCCATTCTAAAAATATGAATTCATTACCCTTCTTACCCAACTTATGAACTTTCGTAGCCCAAGATTCCTTCTTTATGAACTTCCAATGATGAATTTTTGACAAAAACATAAGCATATTTTCATCATCCAAACCCTTAGAGTAACCTTAAAACCTTTCAAACATTCAAAAGAGTTAATTTTTATTATCAAACCCTCATGAAAAGTGAAATTTCTAGGGCTTTGATATCAGGTCACCAATATTAGGTCTGCAATGATATCAAATCCTTGATGTTGGGTCCCTAATATTAGATCCCACAAAACCTATATATATATATATATATATGCAGACACTTGGAAAAATTTGTACCATTTTTCATTTGAGCCAAGGAAGATTTTTTCGAATTTTCTTCTCTGATCTGAGCTCTAGCCTTCTAGCTTTCCTAAGCCATAACTTGATTGATATCACTCTAATTTTTGTGCTTTTTGAACTTATTTGATCCCAGAGTTCTCAACTTAGTCATTGGGTGGGGGGTGGTGGGGAGGGGGGAGAGGGGGGTTGCTAGTGAGGAAAATTTGAGTCAATTTTTCAAAAAATTCTAACACCTAGAAGGAATTTTAAGGGTAAGTATAAAGTAACAGTTGAAATTTTCAATGAAAAATTAATCATGTTAATGTCAAAACACTCAAACAATGATCCTAGGGAACCATTACCATAATTATGAACCCTATATAAGAACAAATTAGATAACTATGAAGGGTTATAAAGAGATTAACACCTATGGGATAACTTTTTGCAAAAACTTTCCTAATTTTGCAATGCTAATAATCTAAGAACTTAATGAAACTAAGGGTATGACTAAGGTATGGAATTGTTCACAGTATATGAGAGCACCTTAGTAATTTTAATCCTTGATTGTTTGCAGATGGCCCCAAGGAGAGGAGTGCAAGGAGGGCCTTCATAAGGAGTAAGAAAATGACTAAGAAGCCAAGGTAGAGGACAAGAACTAGAACATGAGGAGCAGGAAGCCTAATCATTCAGCATTCATCAAGAGACTCTTGCTACAAGACAATCAACCCAAGGAGAGGCAGAGGAACTACAAGTGCGAAAACAATGCCTCACATTATCATAGGACTGTCTCCACGCCATCCAAGAAAGATCCATCCTAATAATAGTCATTTTGGAGATGAACCTTGGCTTGTTCATTGAATTTGTTCCTATAGTGGTAAGGACACAAATTCGAGCATCATTGCTATGGCCAACATTGTCATAGAATGATGAATGGTACTTTGGACAAACTTATTAGTTTTGATACAATAAAGAGGAGGAAACTACTATCAAGATTGGAGGATTCTCTATTTCATTCTCAATCAAGGCAATTGCAGAAGATCTAAATATACCCAATGAAGGAACAAGGTTAGCACATATATCCATTCGATTTGATCTTGAAACTACAAAACTATGGCTAAAATAGGCATATGACAAAGAAACTAAGGGCTATAATGAATTAACTATAGAAGAAAGAATTTACTTCAAAATTGGCACCTATCACTTATTCCCAACCAAAGGACTCAATAGATTATCTACTTATGTAGCTAGAAGAAGTGCAATTTTGATGGGCAAATACAATGCCAACCTTGCACAACTCTATTTTATGGGAATCCAAAGGTAGTTTGAAGAGAGGAAGGAAGCTATGCAAGCAAGCTAGAATCTTGGGATATACTAATGACGTTCCTAAGAGTGCCCAAAATGCTTCATATGCTGAGTTGCTAAAATCAGCATTACTAAGGAAAGATCATGGTGAAGAGCAAGAACAAGAACAAGAACAAGAATAGGAGCAACAACAAGAACAACAACAACAATAGCAAGTCCCACTACCGTCACCACAATATTATCGAACTTCAATGAGTCATATACATAAAATTGCAAAAATAATCAACTAGGGAATAAGGGATGAGGCCAATCTTTACAGAATTATTGACAGTGCCATCAAACCCATAGTTTCAACCAATCTAGTAAGTGGACAAATTTCATTAAAATTGGGAGGAAAGACACAATGGTCATAGCAGATCTTTGTGAATGCTGCATTGTTCCAAGTGGTGCTAGAGACTAGAGAAGGAGCCATAGTAGTGGTAATGCAATGGGAGTAGCATAGGTGATCACCGATCACATCAAAGAGTTTTTCAATGTACTTGTTATACCACTGGTGTATCTAACTGGAGCTAGAGATTCTTAGACGTTAACCAGAACCTTGATGACTCCCGCTGATCATGAGGATGTGCTCAATAAACTACTGTAAACTAGAAAAGTCATGACAACATTTTTTAACATCCTTAGTGATGTCACTACAGTATATTTTGAGCTCATCTCTACCAAAGGAAAATTGGTCATGGTAGAGACTAGGGTGGAGCACATGGAAGAAAAAATTTTGAAACTATAAGAAGAGCTGGTAGCCCTGCAAGTTGAAAGAAGAGATCCTATGTAATTCATTATGCCTAACTAGATCGCACAATTCAGAACAAAGTAGATTAGTAGCTTGATCAAGTAGAATAAACTGTTCTCAACTAAGAAGGAGAAAGCAATATGGAATGCCTCGATGTCTAAAGCACAAACAACTTGTTAAGGCACTTACCATGGTATAGGAGGAAACAATTGTTAAGGCACTTACCATGGTATAGGAGGAAAATAAACAACTTGTTGTTGATAACATGAGGTTGACCACTATAAAAAAGCAATAAAAACATCTTAGAGGAGAGCATCCACCAGGTAATGTAATAACCAGTGAGGGTCAACCAAAACATGAGTTGCCTCATAAGAGAAAATAGAACCCTCTCAATGAAGAAGGTATGCATAATCTATCAAAAGTCAACCATTGAAATCAATGCATGGAAAAAAAAGGAAAAGAAACATGAGGGGCTCAAAGAAAACTTCCATGATTAGGTGGGTAGGTACAGCTAAATAAACAAAAAAGTGATCTAGATGGCAAAGCTAGAATCAACTCAATTTCAGCACAAAATCTTAATTGGCAATCCATTCTAGATAGTTATGCCCTTGCCCACCAAGTGGAAGTGAAAAATAAAGACCTATAGATTGAGGACCTATAAATGTACATGGGGTTAGCTAACTTCTATTATGCTAACTTGGCCATGTTAATAGTAGGGAGGCTAGGAAATGAGCTAGAAGAGCAAGTAGCGACCATGTATGTACTATATGAGAAAGAGTTTGCAGATCAAAAAGATGCTTTTTAGAAACACCAAGTGACGAACTTTGAACTAGAAGAAGTGAAGGCTAGCTACCAAGGGCAGAAGGATGTGACAGCAAATTTGGCTAGAAGATTGATAGATTATCATGAATTACGAGAGAAGGACAAAGTGTTTAAAGAGAAGAAAAGACAGTTCACAACTTGGTATGTCAAAGCAAATCAAATGTTTCCATAGTTACCATGTCCACGGAATGTGCCAATTCCATTAAACATTGGTTCATTAGCTTGGATAGTTTATGATCCCAAAATGGAAGAAGAAAAGCTTCAAGTGCTCCTTAATCGATACAAATTCAAAAGCCTAATGATAAGGGGAAGTAACCAATGGAAGAGCCGCCACCACCAAGAACTACCTAAACTACATCGAGCTTCACTAGATTATTTTTGTTAAAGTTGTTACGTTATGTGTCATTTTTTTGAACACCACTATGGCACTTAAGATTCATGTATATAGTAGTCAGTGTCATGTAAATCTACCTCCCAATTTTGTAAGGAACTCTATCCTCATTTTGTTTTAACTTGAGGATGAGTTTTCAGTTAGTCTTGGGGGTATGGTAAATCGAATATTAGCAAGGCTATGATATCGAGGCATAAAATATGATGTCAGATACCCAACATTGTAGACATGTGTAGTCTTATAAATATGACTCTTAGGCACATGATCTAGCAATAGTTTTCATTCCAAATTAGTGAAATTCTATTAGTTTGTTTTCTTAGACAAATTCTTTATTTGTGTGGAATGTACTTAGACACATTTCATGATTGAAAATAAAGATTAAGATTACTTTTCATCATTACAACATCACTTAGTTTCTTTACTAATGACTTAGCATAATGTTTATTGTTTTCACTTAGCTTACTAGTTACCACTTTCTTAGTTACACTTTACTTTTACATGAACTTTAATATTACTTTTATTTAGCAGAATGGATAGGATTGATTTTGAGCATTAAATGTGATCATTTGGTAACCTAGTAGTATTATCGCTTGATTCGCCTAGTAGCAAAATACTTGGTAATCCCAATAACGATTTCATGAGTCTCACCCCAATGCTGAGTAGGTGCCACTGACAAGGGCACGACGCCAACGTCAGAAGTACCTATTATGCAAACAAAAGTAGGTTAGATACAATATGATAGACATAAAGGATAATTGAGACATTACGATAACACAAAGCTCAATCTAACAAAATCCTCAATGGTAGTAACATGAGGCTACCCTCTGAGTAAAAGCCAAACTCACCAGCGACAAGTTGCTCCCCTTTTCCTAGTTCACCCAAAAGGACTTCGGTGTCCTCTACCTCCATCTCTTCCTCGCGCACAGGAACCTGTGTGCCACTTGCATTACTAATAGGGGCCTCCTTTTCCAAAATTGGGGCTCCTCCCTCACGTAGTATAATTATTACCCCTGTTTCAGGGGTCAACTCCGCTATATTCTTCCCTTTGTCTGCTAAAAAATAGTTAATCAAAACACTTACAAATGCTACGTCACGTCACATCTATACGCAGCGTAGAAAATATATAAACTAATTACGCATCTCTTTACTTACCAACTGGGGGATCATTTCTATGAAACTTAATTTGCAACCTCTTTCTCTCTATGTCAGTCGAACCAGTAGACTGCACGGCTGGATGATGTTTTTTCCGCTGGATTGACGAATCCACTAGTTCTGCCACAAGGCATTTCCCCCTCGACACACTATTGGTGAAAGAGGGGAGCGCTCCACCCACGCTGTCCTAGCCCCGTGTACGAGGCACCACCAAACTCTTAGTAGTAAGTGAAAGTGAATCCCTAATGCCTTCAGGGGAATCTTGTGATCGGGTAGTGCCAAAAACCTGGGAAATCCAAGGTTTGGAAATTTGGTTACGATCCTGCTACACCAAGATTCCATCCCTTTGAACCACCAGGAATTCGAAAAAACGCTGAAAGCAAGCTATAAAGAAGGCAAAATGCACGTTGAAGCGGGACTCAAGCTTCTTGTGAAGCTTGACCATTTCAGCTTGCAGGCCTTCATCGAAGTAGTTGGCCCAATTGTACCACATCCCCTCCTCCATAACCTCTTGCATGATCCGAGCTTGTTCTATGGTAAGGATTCTCCCATGGGAAAGCAACTTGGGGAAGGCATGGGCTCGAAAGAGGGGATAAATGGTATGAGCCACCTCCAGCTTAATTTTATTAGCAAGGATTCCTTTCACTTCCTTGTTAACCCCCAGCCACTCCTCTATCTCCTTCTGGTGCTTAGAACTCCTTTTTAACTTTTCTTCTACCGAAAGACCATCAAAGGGAACGTTAAAAAAGTCAGCAAATAGTCGAGCGTCAATGTCAAAACTTACACGCACATTACGCATGCGTATGCAAAGACGCTCGGCTTCTTTGCTGAAGGAGTTAACTAAGTTCAACATTTTGCCCGCGGTGACGTTGGGGGTTACAGCCAAAAATAGTTTCCTGGAGGTTATTGGTTAGTACAATTGGGGCCGCACTATGGTTGAGCCAATGCTATGTTTCTTTTATGTCGCCATAACGAAACAAGAGACTGCTTACTTCACGCCCGGAAGCGATAACCGTGATCTCCCATGATTCTTTAACTGTAAACATAAAACCAGGGTTTAAACAACATAGCAAAATAAAATTATTTTACACATTGTTTCCATCCCGTAAGATTGTACAATGAACCACCATAGCGTAATTTACCATGTTTGAAAGGCGAAGGAAACGATGGGATTTTCTCCTGCACGTCTGCAACAGTGAGAGGACGATCTAAAGTCCACTTCTTATCCAGCCATCTAAGCCTTTTGAACTTGGTGAAAAATTCGACATAGCAGTTAGGGTAATGTGGGATTTCCAATTTTAGTTGTCTCATAACACCAACACGTATGTTGCTAATAGAGGTAAACTCCTTTATGGCCACTTCGGTCATAGACAACATATTTTTTATCACCCTGGAGACCATCATTATTGATGAAAAACCTACATCATAGAATGTAGATAATTGTTTACACTGGTCACAAATTCAGACAAATAGTTAGCATATTATGATGTTGTAGAAACACTTACCTGCCTGCATAATACACAATCCTAGGTGGATTCTGGAAATAGGTCGTAAGATGACGAGCTACGAACAGAGTGTTGTAGGCATGATAACAATTAAACTTAGGCATATCCCAGATCCAAGACAACACCTCAAACCCCTGGCGCTCTGTTCACAATCTTGCACCTGCACGGTTTTGATTAAGCCGTCCACCAAAAATGTCAAGATGCTTTGTGTTGATCCCACCAATAGCGTCTCCAGAATGGTGGTGGCTGTCTCGACCTGCAGATGCTACCAAATAATTACGCTGTAATTGCATAACAAAAACTGCAGAAACTCCCATGTGCCTCTTCGGAACCAAACTGCCTCTTCCTTTACACGAGCATGAGGAGGAGGAACATTGGCCACGGGGACATGTAAACAACACAGAATGCCCACGATGTCCAAGACAATCAGGACAGGCTTTAGCGTAATCCTTTACAATGAAACAAACTTCTATTAGGAACAACAATATAAACATACTAACGATGTAAGAACAACACAGAAAATTTTTTTTCATTACATAATACTAGGGTTTCCGTTACCTTGACTCCTAGGAAATTGCAGGTTACGCTATAAATGCATTATGAAAACCACCCAAACCCTTGCAATCGCGCAAGGTCTGTCCCTGACAATGGCGATAAAAGTAATACTGCGTATTATCCTAGTGTAACATGCAATATTTATGGGCGAGACGATAGAATCCTATTCATACTACATAAGGGTATGGTACTTGGACTTCCCCAGTTATGCATTGTGTACACACAGTATCACACAAGATCGCCCTAACCCTTGCGACTACACTGGGTCTATCTCCGACAACAACAATAGCGATAATAGTACAAACTACGATAGCTTAACTCATGTGACCAGGTATTAACGCCTGCCATAATACTCATCTTCGAAATAGGTACAATTGCGACGCCATAACAACGAAAATAACAATCACACAAGAGGGTAAAAAGCCACTTACCGAGCAAGCGGAGTAGCCTCCCGCGTTTCAACCCTAGTCTTTGAAACCTGCTACAAACTCTCCTGCACTTCATCGATCTTCACCAATTTAACATGTTTTCCTTTGATCTTCGGCGCCATGGTCCCAACTAAACAACTTTCGTAAAATCGCCTCCTTACGCCTTACCTCTGCTCTCCTTCTACTATAGCCTAATTCAAATTCGCAATGTCGCTAATCTGCTTTGAGGACAAATCATAGACTTATAAATGAATTGGTTGAAACTAACTGTTGCGTGCTCGACCAATGTGGAATTTTCTTAAAACGCAGGTATGTCAGTGTGACATGAAGCATGAACATCGCAACATTAATCTCATAGCTATCGTGTAGATTATAGTCCGAAAAGACCCTAAACTAACGCGCAGCTCATCATCTCGTAATCTGGTTGCATTAACTACGGTTCGCACAAAATTCTAAATTAGCTATCTCGACATGATAAACATGCCACGTTACACTCCCCACCATAGTTCACAGAAGTCTTACGCTAACATCTAGGAAATTAGGCTTACTTCTTTCTCACAAATGACGCATATGGTAGCGGTCCGCTAAGACCTTAAACTGGCAACTTTTTAACACTATTTCTAGAAAATCTTCCATCATTTCATCAGGTTGGCAAAAAACAATATAACAACCTCCGTTTTTGGCGGTTTTGCAGGTCGATTCGCAAAATGGAAGCAGCTTTACTCACACCTCTAGCCCTAACAGGCCCATACGGGGAAACTATTAGATAGCTCAATCACGCACTGATAGGAACTGACACTTTCCTTTATGATACAACCATAGCAATATCAGAAGTATCCCCAAACTGGCCAGAACATTTGACCTGAACCCTAGACCTGGAAGCTAGTGATGTGAATGAGGATTCCCTCATTAAGGTCTCTGTGGTTACGCACAAAGGAGAAAGTAAAACTCTGAAAGTTAGTTCTCTCCTTAACCAACAAACGCAGAGTGATATATCTCGAGTGCTCCAAGATAACATTATGGTGTTCTCATGGTCATACAAAGATATGCTAGGTTTAGATCCAAGGCTAATACAGCACAACAAAGTTTTAGACCCGCATATGAAAGCGATTAAACAGAAAGCAAGGAAGATTAAGCCTGAAATCGTGCTAGCAGTGCATGATGAAATCATTAAGCTATATTAGGCTGGTTTCATTCGCGCAGTTAATTATTTGGACTGGGTGTCAAATATCGTAGTTGTCTCTAAGGAAATGGGGGGAATACACATCTGTATAGACTTTCGCAATCTGAACAAGGCCATGATTAAAGACAACTTCCCATTACCGAGCATCGACCAACTTATTGATACAACAGCTGGCCACAGGTTACTGTCCTTCATGGATGGGTTTTTAGGCTATAATCAAATTTGTATCAACCTAGAACACCAACTGACTATGACTTTCATGACCCCTTGGAGAACTTTCTGTTACACCGTGATGCCTTTCGAGTTTAAAAACTTTGGAGCAATCTATCAATGTGCTATGACATACATATTTAACGATTACCTCTTAAAGAGATTGAACGACTACGTAGACAACATAGCTGTCAAATCTAAGAAGTCGAAAGATCACTTAGGAGACCTAGAATTAATCCTTAAACGATGTCTCAAACACGACCTGCGGCTCAACCCAAGAAAGTGCATATTCAGAGTCAAGACCAGATGCATGTTGGAGTTTGTGGTATCAAAAACTGGCATCCGAGTTGACCCCGACAAGGTTAAAGTCATCGTCAATCTGGCACCACCTAGAAACCTCAAAGAACTACGTGGGCTATAGGGTAGGTTGTAATTTATCAGGCAGTTCATCTTGAGATTAATAGACAAGTTACACCCTATGCAACATTTGCTCAAGAAAGGGATTAACTTCGAATGGACCGAGAACTGCCAACGTGCGTTTGACAGTCTGAAGAAAGAGCTGTTAAATTTGCCAATGATTTTCCCGCCACAAAGGGATCAGCCTTTCTACATATACCTGGTAAGCTTAGAGGTTTCTATAGCTGTGTTGTTGTGCCAAAGAAGGGATGACGGATCAGAAGTTCCTATCTACTACCTAAGTCACGCTCTATTTGCATACAAAACACGGTACAATGAAGTAGAGCGTAACTGTTTAGCATTACTATTTGCACTCAAGAAATGTAGGCACTATCTCTTCCGTAGCCAAGTCAACATAATCTATAAAAATAACATTCTGTGGGTCATCACAAACAATTTATACGAAAGCAGTAGGATAGCCCGCTGGAAAGTCATCACAGCAGACTTCGACTTGCACTACGTTAGTCAATCTTCCACGAAAGGCCAAGCGATAGCTGACCAACTTGCAACAGCACCTATTAATGATCAAGTTACGATAGAGCCCGAGTTTTCTGATGAACAGATACGTAGTTTAAGCCCTGTATCGACAAGCCTCGAAGTGATGTTATACTTCGACAGAGCTTCGACTACAAGAGATGGCAGTGCTGCCACTGTCATTACACTCTCCCCTGAGGATGTTCGTCCATTGGCTTATCACCTGATATTCCCTTGTACGAACAATATGATAGAGTACGAGGGGCTCCTCAAAGAATTGTTAATAGCCAGGGAACTCAACGTTCAACACCTGGCGATCTGAGGCGATTCGATGCTCATCATCAATCAAATCACAAGGGTCTACGCCTGCAAAGCTGTGCATCGGTAGCCCTATTGCGATATGGCTAAAGATCTCCTAAAAAGATTCATAACAACTTATGTCCAACACATGCCACATAATGAAAACGTTGTAGCTGATGCACTAACCACACTGGCCTTAAACGTGCCACCACATTTGTTTTCCACTTGGCCCGCTTTAATGATGGAATGTATAGAGCCTGTCATTCAAGCGGCGTAAATTTCTTCTCTAAGCATGAGTGAAACGTTAGAATGGTACGATAACATTAAAGCCTACCTTCTGCACAACGAACCAATACACGAACTAACACTTGCACAAAAAGATGCAATCCGCAAGTGTGCCCAACAATATGTCATCATTGGAGACAATACTCTCTGTAGATGCTCTTTTGATAGAGTATTGTTAACCTACGTTAATAATGACCAAGCACAATGAATAATTAGTGAAGTCCATGAAGGATTATGTTGGGGAAATATAGCCCCATGAGCTATGGTAGCTAAAATCAAACACCTAGGATAGTACTAGTCGTACATGGAACGAGACTGCCTGACCAAGGTTAAGACATGTGATACATGCCAACGTTATGCAAATCTAATACACGTGTCACCGACAGAATTACATACCACACAAATCACTTGGCCATTCCAATGATGGAGACTAGACATCATAGGCCCCATCACACCTAAGTTTTCCGCAGGATATAGCTTCATTATCACCGCCACCGAGTACTTCACGAAGTGGGTCGAGGCTATTCCCCTACAAAAGATTATATCTCAACAGGTTTGTCATTTTATCTTAGACAATATAGTAACTAGATTTGGGCTTCTTATGACTATTGTGATTGAAAATGGGCTACAATTTAGTAGTACAAAAACCAAATATTTTTGCAATAACCTTGGTATCAAGCAATCTTTTACTCACCCTATTACCCGCAAGCAAATGGTCAAGCAGAAGCAAAAAATAAGGTGGTTATCAATCTACTCAAGAAGATGCTCAGCAACAACAAAAAATGATGGCATGAGAAAATCCTCTACGTGCTGTGGGCCTATCATACGACATGCAGAACAGCTACTAATAGGACACCCTACAGCCTAGTCTATGGATCTGAAGCAGTGTTGCCCCTGGAACTAGAAATCCCCTCATTGTGGATGGTCCTCTCCACGGTTATAAATGAGACTCAACACAACGAGTCCAGCATCATGGATTTAGACTTAGTAGAGGAGAAGCGCATGCAGACGCTCGACACCATCGAAAGGTATCAAGACAGGCAGAAACAAAAACATCATCACAACTTACATTAACGACTGATCAAGAAAGGAGACTTGGTTCTCAAAGCCGTTCGTGAACCAGCAGGCAAATTCTCTACAAGTTGGGAAGGCCCTTTCCTGGTTATCAATGCATACGGCAATGGACCATTCAGGCTAGTATACATCAATAACAACGAACACCCAAATCTAGTGAATCATATGTATCTAAAGTCGTACTACGTCTAAATGTTCACTTGGCTCAAACGCAAGGTAACAAACGTCTGTTATGACGTAAAACTGGCAATGTTGTACACGTCTGCTACGACGCAAAACTGGCATTTCTTGCATGCGTCTGCCACGATGCTAAACTAGCAAAGTCTCCGACCGTCCACCATGACGTGAAACTGGCAAGGTAAGCATACATCTGCTGAGACACTAAACCAACACAAACTTGTCCCTGGGTCACGACATTATTGATGAAGACTCATACCACTAGGCTAACACCTCATTATTGATGAAGAAGAAAGAATGATCAAGGTTATAAAGAATTTATGTTACCTTAGCATTGATACTATGACCAATTATCAAATTGAAGGAAGCTTTAAAAAATAATAGACTCCTACCTTAGGTTGGTGTTAATCTAGTATCATTCATTCTTTGTGGAGACTTCAATGCTAAAGTAG
>MNCI01009658.1:2137-24927 GCA_015680685.1 Gnetum montanum | reverse complement strand
GATTTTCTTCTTTTAAAATTTTTGATTTTATTAAGAGGAAATAGAACACACTAATATAAAATATGGGAACTTCCATATATCAATGCTAACTGATTAAACAACTTTGATGTATAGTATTATAGCATCATTTATATAGGTATAGATGATGAGCAATGGAGTATCCAACACCCTACCATATGAGATACAAGTGTTCATGCGCAATCCTAGTCAAACTTCACAGATAAGCCAATGTGATTATACCAATAATTAGTTAGTGTTCACGATTATTGTCTTCCCATGTAAGTTGGTAAAATCAATGTGTATGGTTTAACTCACAATCAGGTATATAATAATTGATGTTGAATTGGCCATAATGCTTTTAGTAGATATGAAGTAAAAGTAGAGGTTTCTAAATCTAAGTGACAGTAAAACAAATATGATGAATCACACTTTTCATCTACTCTGATGTTGGGTATTCAATGTTGGAGCCAAGATGTGATGTTGGGTATTCGATGTCACGAGATATACGCTAGCCTATAAATATAGTGCATGGGCTCATGATTTCTAGTCAATTTTTAGTCAGAGTAGCGAAGCTCTTGCAATTTGTTTTCTCCAAAGTTTCTGAGTGCCTGCAGTAGGAGTCTAAGTGTGTACAGATCTTTGTTTGAACACCAATGTACCTAAGCGTAGTAGTGTGACAAGAATAAAAATGAACTCTTTTGACAATCCTTGCAGTACTAAGAATAGATTAATGTTTCCTTTAATGCACTTTACTTTAATGAATTTTAATTAAGTAATTAATTTCTAGTTGTTAATGAACATGAGCATGTCCACTTCAAGCATACATATAGTAGTTGGTAACCCAATAACGCTAAACGTTTGGTAGCCCAATAGCATTATATTTGTTCAATATGTGTCTAGGAAAGTGGGGCGATTACTTGTGTGAGGCTAGCTAGGCGGTAGATGAATTAGTTCTTAAATTACTTTACCTTTCATCCTTGTTGTAGGTTATCAAATTTATAAAACATAAAATGATAAAAATCATGTACCTTGATTACACTTAAACTATACCGTTGTGCTTCATAAGTGTAGTTGGAAAGACAACGAACGTTCTCAATGCCCATTTCACGTACTAGAGGAACTAGTGCACTGGAGAACTATAGGTCCATAGAATTTGACCAAATCGCGTGTAAATGCCTTAGTGATTCGTATGGTTTAATGTAGGGGTATCTCAACGCTAATTAAAATCTAAACTAGCCTATGCAATGAGTAGCAGGCCTTGATCTACCAGTCACACCTTGGACTTTGTGCAATTACTATGGGGATTAACATGTATCTTACTATTGGACGTACCATGTGATATTACTACTAGGTTACCAAGTAACTACACTTACATGCTTGAGATCAATTATACTCATTCTACTGAACGACATTAAAAGTACATTGCAAGTAATAGGAAACATTAACTATGAAAAATAGTAAATAGTAAACTAATTGCAATGATGTAGAGTAATCTTGATCTTTATTGTTGACCATGCAATTCGTCCAAGTACATCAAACTCAAATAAAGATTTCGTTCAATTACAAAACATCACATTGTGGGCATACATTCCTAAGTATTGTTTCAAGAAAACAAATTGAAAGACTTTTATTACTAAGTTATCAAATCTATTGTAGATCCATGCACCTAAGTGCTGCTTATATAGGCTGGCACGCACCTTGCGATATCGTTTATACAATAACATATCTATGACATTGTTGGAGTTAGAAAGGAGTGTCAGATCTCTTAGCTATAAAGAAAAATTGGCAAAAACTTCCTTCTTATGAAATTTAGAAATGAAAAATTTTTCTCACTTCCCCATGCTATATATAGTATTTATGTATGCAATATAGTAAATGTGACATTGTAGATGCAATATTGTAAATATAATGTCACCATAGAAAAATCAAAATTTCTAAATGTTTTTCTCGAAAAAAATTAAGCCCCATGAGTGTTGAAAGTCTATCATTAAGAAATCTTGGGCTATGAAAGTATATGAGGTATTAATGGAATGAATGAGAAACACAACATTTTTGTGTTATTAGAATGGATAGTGTGAATGGTATGGGAAGTATTTATTATTATTTATTAGAATTGGAAGGCTCAAGATAATGTGCAATCGCTTGGTAGGTAAAAGATACAACAGTTATACAAGTGGGTCCTCCCCAAAGTAGGCTCTAGCCCTTAATGCCCTTGCATAACCATACTTAGAAGTGTCCTTAGGCACTTAAGGAGTTGAATGTAAGGCATACCTATTTAGCAAGACACACATGTTAGTACCACCAAATTCCAATAATAACTCTATGTTACACAAAATCATAAGTTATGATTGTTCCAATAATGAGATGAAAGGGTTTTGGAAGGGATTGCAAAAATTGGGACATGAGGTGTCTTACTATAGGCATAATGAATTCTTGTGTTTTATTAGTGGTTAAAGTAATCATTAGCTTTTCTGTCAAAGATTCAAACCAGGTCCAAACCATATCTAGTGATGTCGCATGCATCATTTCATCCCTTAGGATTATAATCGTAAGACTATCAATGTTATAAGGAGTATTATCACTTGGCTGATTATCCAAGGGAGGAGTTGATTCATGGAAATTTATTTTTATTTTTACATTTCTAAGACACCATCTACCCGTTGGAAAAATGAAGACAAATACATTAATTGTTGTATTTCCTTTTATGTTGCATTTGATGTGGGGATGTGTTTTATCCCACATGTATTAGGATTGGGGTTTGGTCCTCATGTTTCTTCATAAATAGAAGGCTTGGGGTAGCCTTTAATGTGTGCTTTGAAGTGAAAGCATTATATCAAGGTTTTACCTTGGAGACGTGAGTCTTGTTCATGTTGATCTGAGATTTGTTGGAATAACAAATTGGGTGTTTGGAAAAGTTACAAGGATGGCTTGTGTCCTAAAGATTTCAGAAGAATAGAAGACAGATCAACATTGTTGTGGAAGTAGGGTAAAAAGGGCACCACATAACTCTCTGTGTTCTTGTGCTACTTTTACTGTTTTCATTATGTTTTCATTTTGTTATCACAACAAATGTTTGCTAGAGTTTAAAACATTTTGAGAGTGATTTATAGTGTTTCTTAACCTGCTACAGCGCAAAATTTTACCTCTAATGATTTATTCAGATCTATAGAGTTCTAATAATATCTCTAGAGTATTTGTAGTGTGTTTTCAAATCTAATTGTTTTCAGATCTGATTATAAAAACTGGTATCAGAGCTAGATTTAAAGAGATGGAGAGGCTGTAAACAATGAAAAGATTGGTAGGAAGGAACTGGAATGTTTGGAGCATTTTGATGAAGGTTGTTTTAGCACGAAAGGAGTGCACCCTCTCAACCAGCAGGAATGTCAAATGCTGATTGGAGTAAAATTAAGACTAGGGCATTATCTTTCATTCATCCAACCCTAAGCAATGGGGTTTTGGCCTCAATCAAACCTGATATGGATTCGCAAAATCTGTGGCAAACGCTAAAGAATAGGTATGACAAAGTATCATGTTTGAATACCTTTCACATTTATCAGAAATTTTTTAGATGCAAGAAGAGATCTGATGTGTTTTTTTAATTTCATTTGGATGAGATGATGGGAAATTTGAATAAGCTGGAGGAATATAAAATTGTCATTCCAAATTTAGTTAAATCTTATGCTTTGTTAGACTCCTTACTTGATTCCTGGTCTACAATTGTGACATCTATTACTACTTCTATGAGTGTTTCATCTATGACATTTGAACAGGTTATGTCTACCCTTCAGGATTCAGAAGGAAGAGTAGATGAGTCTTCTAGATCTGGAAATGTTCATGTAGTAGAGGAAAGAGGTAGAACTAGGAGACATTTCCCAAGTAGGGGGAGAAGCACGAACAGAGGAGTATCACATCGCAGAACTCAAACTCAAGAGTGCTGGTACTGCAAGAAGAAAGGTTGTTTGAAGAAGGACTGCTTTGCATGGAAAGTATAGAAAAATAAAGGAAAGAAGGAGAAGTCAAAAGAAGGAACGTCAGAGGTACATGTAGCTGATGAAAATGTTAGTTTTCTGATTCAAGAACAATGTACAATGGTGGCAGATGGATGTAGTAGTGACATCTAGTTAATTGACTCAGGTGCCTCCTTTCATATTTATCCAAATAAGTCTTGTTTTGTATCTTATCATAAAGTTGAATCTAGTTTTGTATATGCTACTAATGGAAAAGCTTTAAAAGTTCTTGGAATTGGAAGTATAAGTCTGGAACAAGCAGGGATGCCAAAGGTGACAATAGATAACATTAGACATGTTCCTGAAGTTACAAAGAAGTTGATCTCAGTTCCACAGCTGGATGATTCATGTTTGAATTTTCGTAGTGGAGGTGGACATTGGAGGATTTCCAAGAGAATCATGACCATTCTAAAAGGAAAGAAGGAGGGCAGCTTATATACATTGATGGCAGATTCATGCAACTCTATTGCAACAGTTTCTGATACAGAAAATTTTGAAGTGTGGCATAGACGTCTTGGACACATTGGCTAGTCAAGCTTAAAGGTACTTCAAAATCAGACTCTCATTCCTGTATTTTCTTATGCTCAAACTAATTGCAAAGGCTGTTTAGTCGGAAAATCTAGGAGAGTAAACTTTTGTAGGGATTTGGATAGCAGAAAGAAAAATAAGTTAGAATTGGTTTATTCTGATGTTCGTGGTCCTATGACTCCCATTTCTCTTTGTGGATCTATTTATTTTGTGACTTTCATAGATGATTGTACAAGGAAGGTTTGGGTTTATATGCTGAAATCAAAAGATGAAGTGTTCAGTTTTCAAAACATTTGTTACAAAAGTAGAAAATGAAACAGGTCTAAAAATAAATTTTTTGCAAACTGATCATGAAGGGGAGTACACTTCTAAAGTATTGGCTAATTTTTGCAACATCAAAGGAATTAGGCACATTTGTACCCCTCCTAGTATACCACAGGAAAATGGAGTTGTTGAAAGATGCAACAAAACATTGCTAGATTGTGCTAGAATAATGATTTCATGTGTAGGCCTACCTAAGACATTTTGGGAAGAGGCAGTTATGACTATTGCATATTTGGTGAATAAGTCTCCACATTCTTCAATTGATAATGCTATTCCAGAAGTTGTTTGGAAAAGTAAAAACGTTTCATATACTCATTTAAGAGTTTTTGGATGTGCGGTATTTATGCATATTCCAAAGGAAAACAGAACTCAGTTGGAGGACATGGCTAAAAGTTGCATATTTGTTGGATATGGAGAAGATGAGTTAAGCTTCAGACTTTGGGATCCTGAATTGAAACATGTAGTGAGATCAAGGAACGTTAAATTTAGAGAAAATGTGATGTTTAGTGAGCTGCAAAAGAAAGACAAGGACAGAAATGGCTCAGAAAGCATAAGGACTCCTTTTAGCATGACTAAAGAAATTGAAAATGATGAAATTCATGGATTTTCTAGATCTAGAAACTTTGGACAACATGCTGAAAGTACATGGCAGCAAGCTGAGAACTTAGGATAGCAAGGAGAAAATGCAGGACAGCAAGAAAATGAGGTAGAAGATGATGAACAACAAGTTAGAGATGTGTCTCATTGGGTTAGAAGGTCAACTAGAACTACCAGACCTCCTAACAAGTACTCTCCCTCATTGAATTATGTACTTTACAGCGATAGTGGTGAACCAGAAATAGTGAAGTAAGCCAGGACATGTGTTGATGCCACAAAGTGGAAGGCAGCTATGAATGATGAATGGGAATCACTCCAACAGAACAAAACCTAGGAGCTAGTTTAGTTACCAAAAGGGAGAAAACCCTTGGAGTGTAGGTGGCTATACAGAATTAAATTAGAGGCAAATGGGGAAAAACATTTCAAGGCTAGGTTGGTTGTGAAAGGCTATGCACAGAAACTAGGTATTGACTTTCAAGAAATTTTTTCTCCAGTAGTAAAACACTATTCTATACGTTTATTGCTATCATTGGTGGCCTGCATGGACTTAGAGTTGGAACAACTTGATATAAAAATAGCATTCCTCCATGGAGATTTGGAGGAGGAAATTTACATGAAATAGCCAAAAGGGTATGAAGAACAGCAAGGTTCAAGTTTGGTTTGTAAACTGAAAAAGAGTTTATATGGTTTGAAACAAGCCCCTAGGCAGTGGTATAAAAGGTTTAATACTTTCATGAAGAAGCTATCTTATCAAAAAAAACAACCTATACCACTGTGTGTATTTTTCTGTAGATGTTTCAGGTAAATTTACAGTGTTGTTGTTGTATGTTGATGATATGCTAATTGCTAGAAATGATATAGCAGAGATAAAACGTTTAAAATTGGAAATGGGCAAAGAATTTGCTATGCAGGATTTAGGACACGCAAAGAAAATTCTTGGTATGAATATTTATAGGGACAGAAAAAGGAAGAAGCTATGGTTGAGTTAGGAAGATTACATTGGAAAGGTTCTAAAGTGTTTCAACATGGAGGATGCAAAACCTGTAAGTACACCTTTTTCAGCACAATTTCATTTATCAAAGAAGGACTATCCAAAGTCAAAAGAGGATTTTGAAAAGGTTAAAAATATCCCATATACTTTTGCTATTGGGTCATTGATGTATGCCATGATTTGTACACGTCCTGATATTGCTTATGCCATTGGAGTAGTTAGTAGATTTATGACCAGCGATGGGTGAAATCACTGGTTAGCTTTTAAATGGATTTTAAAATATTTAAAGGGCACAAAAGTGCATTGCTTATGTTTTGGAGATGCTAATCTGCACATTAAAGGTTTTGTAGATGCAAACTTTGTTGATGATCATGATACAAGACGATCTTCTACAAGGTACACATTTATTTTTTGTGGTGCAGCAGTGAGTTGGTTGTCACGTCTACAACCACTAGTAACTTTATCTACAACTGAATCAGAGTACGTAGGCCTCACAGAAGCATGCAAGGAGATGTTATGGATGAAAAGATTTTTGCAGTCTCTTGAATTAAAACAACAAAGGTATGCTGTGGTTTGTGATAGTTTGAGTACAATCCATCTTGCAAAGAATTCTGCCTTTCATGCCAGGACAAAACATATAGATGTCAAATTCAACTTCATAAGAGAAATCATAGAGGATGGCTCGGTGCATGTTCAAAAGGTCCATACAAAGCTTAATGTTGCTTATGCTTTAACAAAACTAGTGATAGCTGAAAAACACATTTTCTGTAGGAAGAAGCTTGGGATAACTAAAGCTTAATCAAAGGTGCACACCTCTTAAAGGCTCATTGGATTTGTCTTCAAGGGGGAGTTTGTTGGAAAAATGAAGATAAATACATTAATTATTTTATTTCCTTTTATGTTGCATTTGATATGAGGATGTGTTTTATCCTACATGTATTAGGATTGGGGTTTGGTCCTCATGTTTCCTCATAAATAGGAGGCTTGATGTTTTATCCCACATGTATTAGGATTGGGGGTTGGTCCTCATGTTTCTTCATAAATAGAAGGCTTGGGGTAGCCTTTAAGGTGTGCTAGAAGTGAAAGCACTGTATCAAGGTTTTACCTTGGAGATGTGAGTCTTGTTGGTATTGATCTGAGATCTATTGGAATAATAGATTGGGTGTTTGAAAAAGTTACAAGGACGGCTTATGTCCTGAAGATTTGAGAAGAATAGAAGATAGATCAACATTGTCGTGGAAGTAGGGTAAAAATGGCCCAAACCACATAACTCTCTGTGTTCTTGTGCTATTTTTACTGTTTTCATTCTGCTTTCATTTTGTTATCACAGCAAATGTTTGCTACAACTACGATAAGGCATGCCATAAACATGGTGGGTGAGCACATATTTATAGGTGAAAATAGATACTATGTCAATGGGGCCACATCAACGTATCAAATCATGCATCAACAAGGCCTAGTCAATAAGGCTTAGTCAATAGAGCCTAGTCGACAGGGCCCAGTCAATGTAACCAATTTATGATTCATCATACCCCCACGACTGAATGAAAATTCATTGTCAAGTTCTTTACAAATTTGGAAAGGTATGGAATTATTGACTGATGTAGACATATGAAAAACATAAACAAACACTAATTGCCCAAGTGTATGAATATACAATCATTAGAAAACTTTTCTAGTATTCATGACTATAAAATTAAACACCAAGACAAAATTTGACAAACAAAATCCCTTTTTATGGCATGAAGATGATGAAGAAGATTAAACGGTCCTAAGGTATCGAGGCTCCTAAGGTTCTGAAGGACCTTCTCCTACTTCAGGCACACATGGTGTTTGAGGCCATTGTGGTTATCCTATTGTAGCTACAACTTCCAATGAAATATGGAAAGCATCCAACAATGCTTTCATCTTCTACTTCTTATTCTTGGGATCATGCATGGTCCACACAGCTTCGCCAATGTGGGCTAGAATGGACACATCCCAAGGATAGGGCATTGTTGAAAACAAATCTGTAACATTAACAAGCCAGGTAGCAAATTATTTGTGCTCAATGTCGAACACCCTAATTACATGTTGTAGTTCTTAGTAATTGTTGATTCTTCTAACCAAGTTCTCAGGAGTTGATCTTTGATCAATGAATCTTGCCCTAAGAACTTCAAGTTTAGCATTTTTAGTCTTAAGATCTTACTTGGTTTCCTTGTGATGCTTTAACTTTACATCATATAGCAAGTATGAACTAGCCACTTTCTTCTCTAACTATGACCGTGGCTTTCCTGCAATCAGCATTACTAGGTTTACATATCGAAAATTGATGAGCTCCATGTATTTTGTCATTTGTTCAATCTGCAACTTCTTCATGTGGATCTCCACTTTCTTGTAGGCATCTATCCCATCAATGATAGGTTTTCATACCTCTTTTCCTTACTAGAGTTGCTAGAGGATCTCATTAACTTTTTCCTTAGCCATTTGGATGTGTTTTTCATTAACTTCTTTCTGTAGGCCAACTTGATCTCTGTAGTGGTTCTTGACTCTCTCAAATTTAAGAGCCTCATTCTTATAGGTGGCAATCTCAATTGTAGATTTTTAGTGTAAGGCACAAACTTCCTTCATATAAAGATTTCTATTTTTTGTTACCAATCTCCTAAGCTTAGTGTTTACCCTGGCTAGTTACTTCTTTTATTAATGGATGAATTCTTGCATCTTTTGTTTCTTCACATCAACATTCCGCAAGTGATGATTCTCTACTATTAGCATCTCATTCACTAGGTACTATAGTCAATGATGGTCATCACCCTCAACCACAACCACAAATTAAATGTGTCTTGCCCTTAGCCACAAACTGGTCAATGATGGTCATCACCATCCTCACCTCAACCTATTTTAATCTATCCTGAAGCTATTCAAAAGCTTCATCTCTTATCAGTGCAAGGTTAAGGAGTGGAGGACTATCAAGGTAGGCTCTTAATTTAGCAACCTTTGTCATCAAGCATTGGTTTTGCACATGAGCCATTTTGAGTTGCGCTTCCAAAATGATGGATTTGCCCTTTGCTTCAAGCAACTCCAAATAGGTTATCGTGATGTTATCCAAAAAATCAAAGATATTCAAAATCAGTTGCCTGATTCTCACCAGTTGATCTAACAACTCCTCATGCTAGGCTGCACTTAATCAATCACTAATAGTGCAAAAACATCTAATACAGATGTCAAAGGTGTGTTCGGTACCTCAGTGATTTGATCAGCAATCACTTCCACTATGATCTCCTATCCTTAGTGCTCATCACCAAGGTAGTTGTCCCCTTTCCTTCTCCAAGTGCACTAAAAAGGTAGTAGCATTCCCAAATATTTTTGGGAATTGTTGTTGTTATGAGAGAGACACCATTACCTCTCGGACACTAGGATTTGACCTCACAAGCAACTGTGTTCTTTGGGCTAAGAATATTGGCCCACCTTCCTCCATATAATTAATTGTTTAAGGTACTTGGTTGAGGTGACTCGTTGAAAGATGGTACACAAATGAATCCCCACAACTTGTTCCTACTTATAGCTCTTGCTCACACAAGAGTTGCTCTCAAATTTTGTGCAAGCATGTAATGATAATGTGGGCCTTCGATGTTATTTCCTGAGTGGGTGGTGGATTTGGCAATTGCTACTCCTCTTCTTTGGACATGGCAAGGATCTTACCTTTCATCATTTCAAACTAGGAGACAATTGGAGTATGCCTAATTATGTCATTTGCATAATGGACTATCCCTACCCTTTTAAAGAGTTTTCTAATAAGGCATGGAAAGGGTAGGGTTTTCCTTTCATGTTCATTTTCCTTCAAATGCTTTTCTATCTCCAGATAGATTAGTTGTGAAAGGTTTATAGGGAATTTCCAAATTAAAGCGACACATGCACAAGTGGAGAAATTAGTCACCTTGTTGGGCCTCATCATTAAATTAAGGTGATAAGTTGCTATCTTGAAGTATATGCACTCTACTAGTGTGAGCGTGTCAAATTCCTTATCGTCAACCCCATAACACCGCTAGGTCCACTCCCTTTTTACCTCTGGGTCTTCTCGTGTGGAGATCTTTGCTAGATGGGTTTTAAGAACAAGTAGACTAAGAACTTGCATAATAACTTCTACCAAGTAGGACACCTAAATGTCCTTGATTCTCACAATGGCTCCTACCTATTTGTTATTCTAGAAAAGATATGTCTCTCACATGTACCATTCCCCACTAGACGTGATGATTGGCCACATGGGAGAGGTTTGCAACCACATCTGGACTTTTGGTGAAGCATGTTCTAAGAATGGTCCAAAGTTCAATTCCTAGAGAACTAAGCATTGGATATCACGAGGCTTCATCATGTCAAGGAAGGCTTATGTCAATGTGACCTCAAGTCTTGGTATGAGTCCTGGTGCCTCTCCTCTTTGAGATTATTCTGATGCAACCTCTTCTTTAGGAATCTATCAAATAGATTCCACTTCGAGCTCCTCCTGAAGAGGTCCCGTTGCATGAGTTTCTACTACTTACTCTTGAGTTTGTTCCTATTACTCCCTTCTAGCTGTAGATCATTTGTCCTTTTGTAAGGATGGTCCTCCTTCCTATGGCCATTTTAGTCTTGGAGTCATCTGTAATCACAACATGACCAAGGGTTAGCATTTAATATGTAACTTGAAATAATTGGGATACCTTATCTCTTTGGGAAAGTTACACCTCGCTAAGTTCTAATCATGGCCAATTTGATCATTTCAATTATTATTTTATTCTTATTTTAATATTAATAAGTAATTTTAGGTTTATCAGAATTTGTTGGAAGGGTTAAAGTCTCAAAAATTGATGGTTTAATATTATTCTATTTGTTAACCCTTTAGGTGAGTTAGAAAAATTTTGAAAAATTCTCATCACAAACCTTAAGGTTTGTGGTCTCCACAAATAAGAGCTTACCTCCAGTAGCTACAAAATCGAAGAACGGAGTGATTTGGACAAAGGGTGTGAAAGTTATGGGCTCTAAAAAATTGCAAAAAATTCCCTCTTATTTTGAAGCAAATGATAAAAATTTCAAATTGTTGGACGATATTTATAGAATTTTTGTGTTGTGACAATGTGGCGTACCACCATTGAATTTGTCAAATGTAATAAAAAAATAAAAAGTTTTCATGTGAAATGAGGGTTAAATGGAAGCCCAAAAAGCTATGAACATGATGAAAATATTAGAAGAGGATCTTGAAGTTCCAAAAATTAAGAAATGATTAGAGAATGAGATTTTATGTAGAAAAATGCCTTAAGGAGCACACAATTGGATGCACGATGCAACTCACAAAAGATTGGATTTTAGCAACATTTAAGGGTAAGAGCCTTAACTAACCAAACCATGAGATATGCAAGTGGGTCCTCCCAATAGCGGCACATGCCCTTTTTGCGTTTACATAACCTCAACGATGGAGTTCGTGGACCCCAAATTGATTAATGGTTATAAAAAGTTAAGGATCAAACCCAAAGAATATATTTAGGAATTTCAACACATCAAACTAAGACATTAGGTGAAAATGTGGACAACTAGCAGTGAGGTGAGTTATGGAAGCATTGATGGATGATAGAGAGAGTGGAATGGAGTTCCTAGTCCTAGTCACATGAAGTCCCTTGTGGAATTCATGGTTAAATGACTCAATAGAGTCCAATGTTAGTCTAGATCAAAAACCAATCACTTTTAGTAACTTCGCATTGTCACTCTAGGACCAATCCACCTCCTTGAGAAACAAGAATGCTTCCATAGACAACCACCATTTCTTATTTGATAAGAAAAGATAAGCAGGAAGTGATAAATTACCTTAGTTAGAGGGGACCTTCAGGCATGGGTAACATGTCTTTCTAGTTCCATAACTAATGCTTGTAGCCTATTCATTTTGTTTAAGGGGTGTGCTTTGAATTTCCATCATGTGTTTTTTTTGAACATTTATGTTTTTCATGAATTTTTGGATGGAAACCACACCACACAAAGACTTATTCAACTTCCTATTACTGATCAACATGGAATGTTAAGAAATCCATGAAAACACACATGCATTCAAACAAGTAGAGAGGTACAAAGGGCTTTGAATCCCATTGAAGTCACACCTTTTCAAACCTTTAAATTTTTTCCAAATTTGGAAACTACCAAGGTCACATGTTTATTAACATTTTATTAATGAAAAGTAACCTCATATTTCCAAAACAAGAAAAACCATAGAGTCTGTGAATGGATGGATGACATGGACTCATTGCCTGATCCATGAAAAAGAAACTTTGTCTTAGTTATCAATCATCAAAATTCAAAAATAGAAACTAGACATTAGCAATCAAAAACAGTAAGTACAAACCACCATTAGCAAACAACTATAGCATCACTATGTCCTATTGGCAATAAGGCACTTTATTAGCAAAAATCATGAGAAAATCACACCAAAATAGAATAAAATATACAAAAAATTGTAAAATATTCAAGAAAGATAAAACATACTGACAATGTTGTAAAACAAAAATTGAAAATTTTGATAAAATAAAAACAAAAATGTATAAGATAAAGAAGGCGTAAAACAAAAATTTGTAAAAATAACAAAGTGTAAAACAAAATCATGAAAAACAAAAATATTAAAAACTGAGTTACTATAATGGTTAGCATAGATGACCATCTCCTCCACAACTAAGTTAAAAAGAGGAGATTTGAAATATTGAGCATTATCATCCATCTATTGAGCCATTACTTCCAGTGGCTTGCTTGGATTCATGGAAAGGTTTAACTTGTTGTGTGTTGACCAACTGCTTTTTGTTCAAGCCCTCGGGTTTATAAATCAATGTGGCCCTAGAAGGAAAGGTTTCATAAATGATATAAGGCCCTTCCCACAATGTTTGGAACTTAGTTTATTGAGGTACGTGTATGGGGTTCTAGTAGAGGACCTTGTCTCAAGGTTGAATTTTACTTTCCTTATCCTAAGGTCATGGCATTGTTTATTGAATGGTTTATGCACTTCATTCAAGGATAGGGCTACCAATCGGTTCTCATCTAACATATTCAGGTTGATTAATCTTTCTTTTTGTGCTAGGCTAAGATCAAGGTCCAAGTCACAATCTCTTGAAAGTGTACGGAGCTTAGATTGGATAGGTAGAGTTGGTAATTTTCCATGCACTAGCTCATAAGGAGAGTAGCCTATACGAAGTTTCCATGTTGAGTGGTATGCCAAAACCGCATCATTTAGTTTTGTGCTCTAGTCTCTTCTATATTTGCTAATAGTTCTTATCAAGATCTTAATGATCTCCCTATTAGTAACTTTTGTTTGACCGTTGGCTTGGGGGTGGTAGGGTGTTCTTAGTTTATGTTCAACCCCCAAGCATTGCATAACCTTGCGAAAGGTAGTTCCTGTAAAATAGGTTTCATTGTTAAAAATCAATGCATGTGGCATCCTAAACCTATTTACAACATTTTTTGTACAAACCATGTAGTAGCAAATGATGTATAATCAATGACGATGATTATGTATGTCTTTTCATTTGACATGGACATGATGGGACTCATGAAGTCGATGCCCTAGATATTGAAGGGTTCCAATGGTTGAATCCACAATTGAGGTTCCTTAATTTGAATGGTCATCCCACCATCTCATGGACAACATTCACAAGAGTAGACCAATTGGTGGATGTCCCTGAAAATGATTGGCCAATAATACCCTGCCATTAGGATCTTAATGGTCATGCATCTCCTAGCATAGTGGCCCCCCAAAGGACCCTCATGAGCATCCTAGAGAATGCACAGTTGATCAGTAGTAGGTACATACCAACAAACCAGGCCATTGACACACATCTTGTAAATGTGTCCATTGATTTCCATGAAGCATTTGGCCTAATGAAGAAATTGTTATTTTTTCCTATCATCTAGATCTTGTGGCATCTCTTGAGTAAGAAGATAAGTGAGGATGTCATCATACCATTTTGGTTCATCGGGCACTTGTTCATTTATTACACTAGTAAATAGGAGTTTATCAGGAAATTGGTTAGAAAGTGAGCTCTCCTTTTTGTTATCCCACTATAACCAAGACAAGTGATTAGCAACCAGATTCTCAGTTCCCTTTTGATATACCATTGTAAGATCGAACTCTTGTAAGATCATCAATCATTGTATGATATAGGAGCTCACCATTGGCTTGTTCATGAGGAAGTGAATGGCATTATGATCAGTGTGCACAGACACTTTGTATCCAAGCACATAGTGCCTAAACTTCTCTAGAGCATACACATGGTCATTAGTTCTTTCTTCGTTGTGGTGTAATTTAGTTATGCACCCATAATGCTTCAACTTGTGCAATGGATGTAATATGGACGTTTCTTGTCATCCAACTACATAAGCATGACTCCCAAGGCATAATTTAATGTGTCTATCATTATATGAAATGGTATGGACTAGTTAGGTGCTCGTAGAATTGGAGTCTATATGAGCTTTTTCTTGAGGCTCTAGAGTGTACTTTCACATTCCTTGGTCCAAATGAATGGAACATCTTTCTTTGTAAGCTCAACCAATGGTTTTGTAATTTTAGAAAAATTCTCTATGAAATGTCGATAGTAACCAATGTATCTAAGGAATGATCAAGTAGCTTTAACAATTTCTGGTTGGCAAGTTATTCCTTGGATGACCCGAATCACTTCAGGGTCCACCTCAATCTCTACTTGAGAAATTTTATGCCCTAGTACAATGCCCTCTCGGACCATTAGATGGCTCTTCTACCAATTAAGCAAAAAATTCATCTCAACACACCTTTTAAGCACTTGCTTAAGGCAATCCAAGGCTTACCTAAATGTGGTGCCATAGGTGGAGAAGTCATCCATGAAGACTTCCATCCCACAACTAATTTTTTGTTGAAAAATTCTCAAGACCAAGCATTGGAATGTTGTAGGAGCATTACATAGACCAAAAGGTATCTTTCAATATGAAAAAGTTCCCTAGAGACTTGTGAATGTTGTTTTGGCCTGATCCTTTAACACAATCTAGATTTGGTTATAGCCACTATAACCATCTAGAAAGTTGTCATAGTAATGCCCAGATATAGCATCTAACACTTGATCCACAAATGATAATGGAACGTGATCTTTGAATTTTTCCATATTCAAAAATCAAAAATCGATGTAGACCTGCCACTTGCCACCTTTCTATAACACAATTACAAGTGGGCTAACCCACTCACCATCTATAATGGGATAGATAAACTCCATATTGAGGAGTTGTTTAGTTTCCTCTTTGACAATCTACTTCAATTTGGGGTTCAATTGCCACTGTGGATGCCTCTTTGGCTTCATGGCCAAATCAGTGTAGATACAATGCTGGCATATCCTAGGATCAATCCCTATGAGTTTAGGATATGACCAAGCAAAGGTTGTTGGCCATTTGTTGACCACCTTCAACAGCATCCATTTCTGTTCTGCCGCAAGATTAGCATTGATGCTTACCACCTGATCCTTTTTTAAAAATGCATACTTCATGTGGGTAGGTAGAGTTTTTATCTCTAAGGGCTCTTGTTTAAAATTTTTAGGAATTTTCAACTCTCCCCAATAAGTATCATTATTTGCATCATCAGAGAGTTGGCGATAAACTTGCTCTAGTTCATCCATGTTTTTAACATAGGCATATGTTAGGCCCTTAGTAGGTTCCATGCAAAGTGTGTTGCTTTCAAGATCAGCTGTCAGCCACTAGGTGTCCTCATGTTTTGTGGATGCTACATACAAGCACCTTTGAATATCTATCCCATTTTCACACCACTTGCATGTAGAAATGTATGCTTTTTTCATAGCACAAATTTTTTGCACGCAATTGCACCCTGTATCGTAGTATGCGATGGGTGAAACTTGTTTCTTCTTGATCTTTTTGAATAAAATTCCTTGGAAATTTCCAGGGAAAGATCTCTGATGTCCATTCATGCATCAACAATGCTTAACCAAGCCCTTCTCATAATGATTGGGAATTCCCCCTTTTAATTGTCAACTTTGATTACTAGAAAATTAGTAGGATATGACCACCCACAGAAAATGGTTATAACGTCCTCCACTAGTTCTAAAGGAATAGTGATGGACTAATTTACCAATTCTAAATAGATGTTGCTCTTCTTGAGAGAAGGTAGGTTCCAAGCATTGTACATTTCATGAGAAATTATACTAATTCTAGAATCTAAGTCAAAAAGAGCCTTGCATGGCTCATTCCTAGTAATCTGTAAATAGATGAGAGAACTTCCAAGATCAAATCTATTTCTAGGAAGGTTACCAACCTTGATCCAATTAGATACAACATGGATTAACATAACTATGTAGATCTTGGGAGGTGTTTGGTTTGAAAGGCTCTCGAAAGGAATGGAAGAAGAGGATGAAGGAGATACAAGATGACCATCTGCATAAGTAGGTGACGGTTTAGTAGGGCTATTGGTTTGGAAGAATGGTCTTTTACGAAATCTTGGTTCTGAACAACCCAGCCAAGAAGCTGGCTATAAGTTAATGGCCCTAGTAGCATTACATTATTGCAGTTGGGTTAGAAGCTCACCCTGCATGGATGGAGCAAGTGGTAATTGGATTGAGGATGGAGGAGCATGTGTTGAAGGATGAGGAGGATGATAGGGATCTAGCATTTCCCCTCTAGTAGATGGAGAACGATTTCTATAATACTTTGGAGGGTAGCAGTAATGTTGAAAAGAGGTGTGACTAGAAGAGTCATGCTGAGACATTGGTTGTTGAACATAGTACTCATACAGATTTGGCTACCTATAAGGGTACTACTGTCTTAGTGGTGGCCTCCCATAATTGTGGGTGTTGCCATTGCTGATACTACTCATACGATTGTGATGGAGCTCCACTTGGATAATAAGCCTATTGTTTTTCGTGGAACTGCCTTAGGTTGCCTTGAGGATAAGGCAACCTTCTAGGTGCTTGCCTTCGCACTAGTTTAGGATTCAAAGCATAGATCCCATATTCCTATAAGTGTGACACAATAGGGCAACATACCTTGGCATGTTCATATTGGCAAATGTCACACCCACCATCATCATCTGATTCTAACTTCACAACCTCTTTCACTGTCGTAGCCTTGCCCTTACCCCTTTAGTAGGCAAGTTCTACTTCTTTCATTCTCTTACAATCATGATCACTACCTTATTCTTTGAATTCTTCTGTAATTTTTTAGAGTAGTTTGAAAAATTTCATCCAAAGCTTCCCACATTTTGTCAACCTTAGCCAAAATTTTAGACACTGATTTTTGAATTGGCAATGTTTTTCATTGCACCACCTCATCAAGTGGTGCTTCCCTTCACTATCACAAAATCAAACCTCTCTTTTTTTGATGGAAGAATCCCAATTATACTCCTCAACACTTTATTATTTGGTCAACTCACCTTTTTCTTTTGCAATCTACTCAATCAACCCTTGAATCTGATGAGCTCTTAGTTCTAACAATCTTCCTTGGGTGTACAGCCCAAGAGTTCTCCTTGTTTCTTATTAGAGTCCATCTATGATATGGTGAAGCTGCTTTTATTGAGAATAACCATGGTCAGGATATTTGTGCAAAAGGGAATAATACCTTCCCATGGCAGCATCTAAGGGTTCATGTGTTCCTTATTTCTAGCCTTAGATTTTCCTTCATAGATTTGACACCCTAGAGTACATCTAATACTTGTCATTAAATGGTTCTAGCATTGTACTCCATTGACGAATTGATTATGGTTCCGAAGATCAATACCAACTTTTTGCTTCCTTGATGAGTGTAATCATTTTCAATTTGTAAGGCACATGCATCATGAAAGGCTTGTAAAGGTGTTTGAGGATTTGAGTTATATCCCCCCTAAAACTTGGGAATATTGTTCATGTGTAGCCTCTTGATTCGACTATCTTTCACATGCCTAGTAGGAATTCTAATGACCTCTGCAATGCTGAGCATATTTTGACTGGCTAGCAGAGGTTCATTATCATGATCTTGATTATGCCTATGATGTCCTCCTTCCTCTTCATTCTCTTCATTTGGTTCAACTTCCTCCTCTAAATCTGAGCAGAACTATAGATGGTGAAACAACAATGATAATCGTAAAGACCACCATGAAATGAATGGCAAGTACCTCCTATGCTCAACCGTAGGAATCACTAAGCATTAATAGGTAATTTGATCGACATATGTGAACTTATAGCCTTCTAAGCACACTAGTCTCTAGGAAGTGACACTAACCATTGGAATCATTGCCTTTCCAATTACACTTGTGAAATGCAAAGGTATGGTTATGTGTAACTAAGGCATATGATTTTTTATCATTTTTATGTTTTGTGTTTTATGTAGCCTAAGGGTAAAGAATGATGAATAAAAATAAGATAATTAAATTCCTAATTTAATCTAACTAGTTACACCTAACTAATCCTAACATAAGCATTTGTTCCCACTTGTCATACACATCATGAACATGCTTAATGCTACTAGGTTACCAAATGTTAAATGTTACTAGGATTACCAAGCACTAAGTGTATGCTTGAATTGGTTGTACTTATGTGCTTAATTAATCACTACTTAATCTAGCTTAATTTAGCCTAATTAATTATTTAATTACTTAAAGCATTAAAGGAAATTGCATAAAACATTAACTGCATAAATACATAATTAATCTATTTCAAAGTGCTACAAGGTTTATCAAAAAGCTTTTCTTTATTACTGCACACATTGTTGTGCTTAGCTACAACAGTGCTCAAATAAAGATCCATACACTCTTGACTCCTATTGTGAGAAGTTAGAAAATATTCTAACTTTCAAATGACAAAACTACAAGAGCTCCACTACAACTATGACAACACATGTCATAAACACAATGGCTGAGTGCATATTTATAGGTGAAAATAGACACTACGTCAATGGGGCCACGTCAACACATTAAATCATGCATCGATGAGGCCTAGTCAACAAGGCCCAGTCAATGCAGCTAATTTGTGATTCATCAAGTTTAAAACAAAGTATAAAAGAAATGGGAAAGATGGTAAAAATTTATGAAAAAGTATAAAGAATGAAAAATTGTAAATAATTGAAAAGTATTAAAAAATATGAAAAATTAAAGAAATGAGAAAGTATAATAGAATGAGAAAAAGAAGAATGTGAACAATGAAAAGAAAAAGAAAATGAAAAACAACTTATTAATTCCTAGGTCAAGATAGGGCATCTCCCCCACAACTAAACACTTGGGTAAGTGTTCAAAAAATGCTCCCCAGATCTCTTAGATCATACACTTTGGATGGTTTTCTTATCATTTTTATGGCTTTAATTTTGTTATGAATATCCATGTGATCTTGATGGTAGTTGAGTTTTGATCACCTAAGTTCTTGTTTTCCTTTCCCACTGGTATGTGTTCATGAGTTAATATTTTTGTTCCAAGTCCTTAGTTGGAGTCATTTTCTTCAAATAGAAATTAGTAATGGTTCATGTGTATCCATGCATATCTTTAACAAATTAAGGTTCTTAATTAGTGGCCACGGGCTGTCTTTTGGTTTTGTGACTTCTACTCTTCTTTCTACACATATTTGTGTTTCATTATTACTGTGGACTAGTATGGTATTTTTGTTAGTATTTCAAATATTCTGTTCACTGTTGCATCCTTCTCTTTTAGTAATTATGCATGGAATTCTTTGTGTGTGGATGGCTCCATGTTTGTCCTCTTTTGAGATCTCCATGGATAAATCTCTCATGTTTAGCCTAGCATCAATGGTGCTAAGCCATGCTCTCCCCATGATGATTGGACATTCCTTATCAATATCCTTCCCATTGATCACCAAGAAGTCTGTTGGGTAGGACCACCCATTAACAGTGATCACTACATCGTCAATCTATCCCAAAGGGATGGCAACAGATTGATCTACAAGCTCCAACTTGATGTTGCATTCCTTAAATGGTGATAGGTTCCATGTTTGATATGTGTCATAGGAGATTAAATTAACTCCAAAACCTAAGTCTAATAGAGCTTTGCATGGTATATTTCCACGTACCCGTAGATAGATTAAAGGAACTCCTGGGTCAATTCACTTCTACAGGATTGGCCCTACCTTGATCCAATTGGTAATAATTGCAGTGGGTATGATAGTCTATATCTTTAGTCTTGATAATGACGAAAGCTTGTAAAGAGTGAGAAGATCTATTTTAGGAGAAGATGGTCTTGATGAAGCTCCTATTCTACCAACTTTATCTAGACTCATCCAAAAGAAAGGATGTTTTCTTATTTGGTCCTTAGCATTGCTAGTAAGATCTTCCATTCATATATTTACTGCCCTTACAACCTTCTTCTACTGCATTTGTGATGATAGTTCACCCTACATAGTAGGTGGGGGCATTGGTGGTAAGGGATTTGGATTGGGATTTGAGAGATCAGTTGTAAGTTTGGATTAGTCCTTGGTGGCGTTAGTTGGTGGTATTCTAGTGGGTGAGATTATGGATTTTGAACAATGGCATTCACTAGTAAGATTGGATGTTGGCCATAGTATCCATAAGGATCAAGTTGTCGATATGGATATGGTTGGCACGGTGATGGCATGGCCCATGATTGCAACTGTTGCCACTACTGATGGTACTGCTCGTGCAGTTAAGGTAAGGCTCCACTAGGATAGTACATTGGTTGAGGTTGCTATCTGTAGTCACCTTAAGAATAAGATAACCATTTAGGCATTTGTTTTTGAACAAATCATGGGTTAAGTGTATATGCCCTAATTCCTTGCAGATTTACCATGACTAGATAACATTCCTTAGGATGTTCGTATTGGCACACAGTGAAACCTTCATCATCTGTGAAGTTGGTGTATGAGTACCCAGCTACTGAAGCAACTTTTCCCTTTTGTCCAAATTCCTTCTTCTTCTTTTTGTCTCTACCCTTATGATGAGTGGCGAGGTACCCCTACATTGAACCATACGAATACGAGCGTTACACATGCAATCCAATCGAACTCTGTAGACTAAGTGCCTACATGCCTCATGGAACACTTAAGGTTAATCATTCGTTGTCTTCCCAGACTTACTTGTATTTGTCACGGTTGTATGGTTAAGTAAGTCTAAGGTATATGATTTTTATATCTTTTATGTTTTATCTCCTATGTTAATGAGGTGAAGGGTGAAGAGACTAATTAACTAAATTTAACTAACTAACTAAGCCTTAATTAACCTAGCATCAGCATCTGTTCCCACTTATCGTTCACACCCTAAACCAATGCAACCTTGGGTACCAAACACTATTCGTTACTGGGATTACCAAGCGTAACGCACATGGTCGAAGCGGTCGTACTGAATGCACTTAACTACGGGAGAAGGGTTGAGAGAGAGTTAATTAACTAATAAAGCATTTAAATGATAAAAAATAAATAACAATAAGTAAAGTCCTATCTAGCTTAGTCCATGCACTACAAGGTTTATCCAAGAAGTTCGTCTTTAGTTTCGTACACAAACTTGTGTTCAGGTACAATATTTTCCTGAATAAAGATCCATTCACTTTGGAGCTCCTAATACGGGCACATGGAAATTCTTCTATCTTTGGAGGGGTAAAACTGCCAGAGTTTCACTACGGTCCAGGCCTAGAATGAGAAACAAGGGAGAGCCGCCTCTTATTTATAGACTTGGTGGTGCACTGCGATATCGCGTACGCAATATCACAGGGGAAGACACGATATCACGTACGCGATATCATAGCCCATGCAATATCATGTCCCATCATATCCCCATGATTGAATAAAAACTCATCCTCGAGTTCCTTACAAAATATTGGGAAGGTATGGGATTATTGACTTGAATGGAACTAATGGTGAATGGGATGACATGTGAACAGATCATCATTACAAGACATGACAAAACCAGTGTTCACGACAACAAGAGTGAACACCTTATACATTTGACATCAGGCCTTATTTGGCAGCTGAGAGAGAAGAGAGAAGAGAAAGAAGTTTTCCTGCTGCCAACGCCAAGATTGCGCCTCTCGTTGTCCATCCATAAGCACGCCATCAATCTTGCTCCTTGCATAGCTGCTTTCAGCACTGCTCCATTCCAAGTGTTCTCTCCAGATCCGATCCATTGTTGCATGACTGCCATTTGCACATACAACACAGTCTTTATATTAGCAAGGGTAAATGAATTTCAATGCAGTTGATACCTTGCTTCGGTAAAAGGTCTATTGGCTGAGTTTTGGTATGACTGATACGAGTCTAGAGATATATTCATGGTGACTACCGAAGGTGTAGGGGTTAGGAGAAAATCAAAAAAATTAGGTCTGAACCCCCATGACTAAGAGCAAACCTCCAGTAGCGATATAATGGAGAAAAAGAAAAAGAACAAGAAAGATGGAGAAAAAAAAA
>MNCI01009656.1:9700-26418 GCA_015680685.1 Gnetum montanum | reverse complement strand
AAGCTTGACACAATTCTTAACTAACTCATGAAGGTCAAGTAGGGATCCTTAGAACCCATGCAGAAGTTCATCTAGCAGTGGAATGGATTGCTAAATGAAATACTAGAACCTATTACCAAAGCCCACTTGTTGATCATATTTAAGAAAGTGGTTAATGACTTCATCAAGTCCAAGCTCTACTACCTTGACTTGCTATCTCTTAACTAGGCATTTTCTCAAACTAAAAATATAGAGGATGCTACAGAGGCTAGTTATGATATGGCCTACATGGCATATTAAAATCAACATACATGAAGAGAAAGAGAAAAACAAACAACCATAGCAACTATGACCAAAGAAACAAAGAACACAAACTAGGGACCAATGGCCAACCCACCCAAGGTCTTGACTAATGATTTCAATAACCAATCATCAACCTCTAGGTCCATTGCATCAACAACAACTAGACCCAGCTTTGAAAGGAAGGATAGGTGTAAGTACACTACCTTGCCATTAAAACCATCAGGTTTGTTAGACCAACTTTCGAAAAGTGGATGTATTCAATACAATCATATGTTTGAAGCTTCCATAAAAGAAGCATGATAGAATTTGTGAAATAGTCAAAGATCCCACTAGAGTAATGAAAGATGACCCTCAACTACCTAAGTACTTTAAGTTAGACCACTTCCACCACTATCACCAGCTACCTGATCATGACATAGACTTCTACCTTGCACTGAGGGATGACATGTAGAGGATGATAGATAAGGGGGAGTTGGTCTTAAATGCTTCCAACCTAGATTGACTACAAAATTAGTTGATGTAGGCGAACAAGGTCCTATTGAATGTTAATGATAGCCCTTATGTCATTTTAGCATTCAACATTGATGACAATTGGAAACTCCCAAGAGAACCATTCATGATTTGAGTACCCCCTTATGATGAAAGGGCTTCTTTAGCCTCCACTAGCTCAAGATCCCCCTTTGCCATAAGAGTACCATCATGAGTGCCTTTGAGGGATCCTTTTGTCATTAGGGTGCCTTAGCCTCATACAACCTAATTAGCCATAGCCCAAACAACTGAAAAATGATTGCCTATGGTAGTCAATGCTACTACCTCTTCCTCATAACTGATGTTTGACAACCATAAGACCTCAACCAAGCAAAGGAAGAAGCAAAAGCAAAAGCATGGTAGCAAGGCTGATAAGTAGATGGAGGCATGAAAGGATGTGGACCCACCAAAGCTCACTTCCATATTGTCTATACCCATGACCTTCTCTACTCAACCCCCTTCAACCAACAAGCCATAGGAGGACCAAAAAGCCCACAACCAAAACAACGAGGAAAAGGTACAATAACCACAACATAAAGTTGAAGTTTGCATTTTGGAGTACATGGAAGAAGTAAAGCATAACCGAGGTGAGAAGCTAATGATCAATGATAAAAACTTCCTCAGTGCAATGGACCAAGTTAGGCAATTCCTCAAGCAAAAGAATACAACCTTAAGCTTGTATGATTTGATCATGACTTCTGCCACACATCATGAGACATTAGTCAAAATGTTGACTTCTATCCATGTTAGTGAGGACATCCCCACTAATGAGAAAGCCATTCATGCAATGATGGTGCCTCCCTTGCCAAGGGAGGAGAAGTGAACACCATTAGTATTACACAATAGTGAAATCAAGGTTAATCCCTAAAATGGCAAAGTGACTAGGGCTCATCTATTCATAACCATATGCATAGGATAGTTTAAAGTACATCAGGTGCATGTTGATGATGGAGTTGCAACCAATGTCATCCCATGCACCATCATCAAATGCTTGGGCCTAACTAAGCAAATATAGCATACATCAACCATGGCTCTCAAATCCTTCGATGGATCAAGAGTTGTCATCAAGGGATCTATCTCCTTGGATTTTGTAGCAGGGGAGCAATTCTTCACAATTTCCAATTTCTTGGTGGAGGAGGAGATAGCAAGATTCAACCTAATCCTGGGAAGATCTTGGTTGGATTAATTATAAGTTGTATCCTCTCCCATCCATTAATAAATTCACCTTCCTTATGAGGAAGGTGAAATCATCATTCGTGGTGATAACATAGTTCCCCTGGCTATCAACAACGGAAACAGAGAGTAGGATTTGAAGTTAGCTTCAAGAAGAAGCTCCTAACCATGAAATACAATGGTCCAAAAGAGACAAACAACCTAATAATTACAATGATAAGCAATAGGATGCATTATGTGGGGAACTCCATTAGTTTTTCTACCCAGCCACCACACCAACAATAGACACCCATTGGCTAGGGCATGAACGGTTACCAATGTTTCATACATGCATGGGTCCTATTTATTTAGTTATTAATCCTTATCATGGCCAAATTTTTAGTTGTGGTTGTTACCCCCCATTCTAAGCTTCAGGATTCTTAATTGTTTTTCACCTTTTTGTTTTACACCATTGTTAGTACATTTGCTATTTCTTAAAAATTTTACACTTTCTTTTATATTTTCTTTTATTTCATTTTGGTGTGATTTTCTAACTTTTTATTAATAAGTGCCAGGTACAGTGGCAATGTGTTTCTTGATGGTGGTATGTACTATCTTTTTATTTGATTTTTGGTGTCTAGATTCTTACTTTGAATTTTGTTATTGATGATTAGGGCATGGTTCTTTTTCATGCAATAAGCAGTGCATTCACAACATCCACCCATCCACAACCTCTATGGTTCTCCTTGTTTTAGAAATGTGTAGTCCCTTTTTCATTAATGAAACTTTAACAAACTTGTGACTTTGGTAGTTTCTGGAATTGGAAAGGATTCAAAGGTTTGAACAAGGGGTGACTTTAAGGGGATTTAGTAATCTTTGTGCCTTTCTACTTACTTGGATGTAGATGTGTTTTCATGGACTTCTTACCATTCCACGTCAACCAATATAGGAAGTTGAATATGTATTTTCATGGTGTTGTTCCCATTTCAAAAAAAAGAAAAAGAGAAAAAAAGAAAAAAAGAAAAAAAAAAGAAATGATTGGAATTTAAAGCAACACCCCATAGATAAAATAAATAGGCTACAAGCACTGGTTATGGGATTAGAAAGACATGTTACCCGTGCTTGAAGGTTCCCTCTAACTAAGGCCCTTCCTTACTTCCTACTTCTCTTTTCTTCTTTAATAAGGAATGTTGGTTGTTCTATTGGAGCACTCTCGTGTCTCAAGGGGATGAACTAGTCTTAAAATGACAATGCGAAGTCACTGAATGTGGTTGGTTTTGGTCTAGACTAATGATGGATCTTATCAAGTCATTTAACCATAAAATCCACAAGGGACTTCATGTGACCTTAATCAGGAACTCCATTCCACTCTCTCTCATTCATCTATGCTTTCCATGTTTCACCTCACTGTTGGTTTCATGTTCTTGTTTGATGTCTTGGTTTGATATGTTGGAATTCTTAGGTAGTTTCTTTCGGGTTTTTGTACTTAACCTTTTGTAACCATTAATCATCCATGAAGCCCATGGACTCTTTGGTTTGAAGTTATGCAAGGGCATACAAGGCTTGTGCCTGCTTTGGGGAGGATCCACTTACATGTCTTTTGGTTGGATTAGTTAAGTTCTTTGCCCTTAGACACTTTTACAATCAAATCCTTTTGTTTACCTCATTAGTGACATACAATTATACACATCTTCACAACATTTTTCAGTGAAATTTTCTTTTTATTGTTGTGAATTCTTACACCCTCTTCAAATATTTTCTTATGTCAAATGTTTTCAAATTTTATGGACCACTTATCTATTTTACGCTATTTGTCAGCCTTTCCACTAACACTACCAAAGGAATCAATCTACCACAATCACAACCTAGTCAAGTGTAACCACCGACGAGATAAGGCATTTAATAGCTATGTGCTACACATTACATACTAATTCACAATTCTATTGTGATTGTAGTGGAAAGCATGGATAGGAAGCTAGACCATCTTCACCAAGGATGATGTGGCAGTACCACATGACAAGGATTGTTCATGATCATGGGATCTTCTCTCTCACTCTTTAGTTGCCAAGAGGTGTTGGATGTTAGTTTTATCTAGGATGTTCACTTTTCTTATCATGAACATCCAATTTTGTAAAGATTGTAACTTTGTACACTTGGGTACTTAGAGTTTATTTATCTATCTGAGTCAGTTTTTATGTTAGTTAATAATCCCATACCTTCCTAATATTTTGTAAGGAACTTGTTCCTCCTCTTCTTGACTCAAGGGAAAGTTTTCATTCAGTTGTGGGGGTATGATGAATCACATTTTTCATATGCTCTAATGTCAAGCATCTAATGTTAGAGCCTCGACATTAGGTATCTAATGTTAGAGCCAAGACACGATGTTGGATATTCGATGTCGTGGGGTATATGCTAGCCTATAAATATAGTTTTTGGGCTCATGATTTTCATATCATTTTTTGTCATAGTTAGTGAGGCTCTTGTAGTTTTTTTTCTCCAAAGTTAGAATATTTTTAGAGCATTCGTAGCAAGAGTATGAGTGTGTACGGATCTTTATTCAAACATTGATGTACCTGAACACAATAGTGTGATGGGAATAAAAACAAACTCTTTTGATAATTCTTACAACATTGAGAATAGATTAATGTTTCCTTTAATGCACTTTAAATTTATGCATTTAAATTATGCAATTAATTTCCAGTTGTTAATGAACACAAGCATGACCATTTCAAGCACACATATAGTGCTTGGTAACCCAACAATGCTTAACGTTTAGTAGCCTAGTAGTGTTTAGGAAAGTGGAATGAGTACTTGTGTTAGGCTAGCTAGGCTAGTTTAGATCTTATTTTCCATTGTTCATTAGCTTAGTTAATTTATCTATTTATCATCATTAGAAGTACCATAGAATTAGATAACATCATATGCCTCACTTTGGACTAAACCATACGTAACAAAGCTACCACTGGTCCAAGTAGGAAGATAGTGAACTGTGATCAAAGCCTAATGATCTAGATACCACAATTAGTTCCATCCATAGAATGCGACCAGATCATGTGTGAATGCTTGTGATTTATATGGTTGGATGGAGGGGTACCTTGCTGCTCATCACGTTCCTCCAAAAAATGGAGGATCTGGTCCTTCATCATGTTGACCCAGTCAACATCCCCAAGATCAATGTAGAAAGGATGTTGATCTTATCTATCATAGTCCAAGTAGATGCCTCCTAGGTAATAGTAGTCGTAGAGGTCTCACTTGTAGTAGTGGTACTCTAAGTGGTAGGGGATTACTCCACTGTGAGAGTATTATTAAAAAGTTGATAGGCACTCTCCACCTAGATCCCTTGGATGAACAACTCTCTCTTGCGCTATTCAACTAACACCTCCTTGAGCCACTTAATGTAGGCCCCATGATCTACCTTGTACTGTCACTTATCAACCTTTTGTTTCTCACCCCACTCTAGAACGCAAGCGTAGTGATCCTTCTAGTCCTCAACCTTATGGGAGATGAGGTCCATCTGCATACATTATTTTGCCATCTTCCATAGGATTGCTACTTTGTCCTGAATGACATGCTAGTAGTAGGTCCACATGATCTCTCTAGTTTGCAACTCCTCTAAGTTAGTTACTTGGGCCTCCATAAAGACCTTGTGATCTCAAAGATCTATAATGATTTTCTCCTACGATTGAGTCTTCTTCCTTAAGGCCACAACTTCCTTCCATAGGGATTTGTTGGACCTCTCTATCTTTCATGAAGTTTTAGTGCATGAGATTGCTAGATCAGTAATAGTCTTGTACAACTTCAAGGGTATATTAAATACATTGGAGGGAGGCTTAGGCAAGAAGTTAATCTCCATGCTTTTGTTGGGATCCCACTTAACAAAAGGCACTATAGAAAACATGAAATATAACCATAAACATAATGTACAACCTAAAATAGCCATGATACAAGCATAACCTATAACAGAGACAAACAATTATGGTACATAAACTAAAGTCCTTGCCTATCTCAAGTGTAACTTGTTGCAATTGGTCAATGATATCCTTAGTCATCTCATGCATGGAATCCACCTTGTTTGGAGTCTCCATGCATCGTTTTACATGAAACTTAGGGACATTTGCTTGCATTGGTGGCTCAGGAACTATTGTAAGCATAATAATCATTGAATGGTTAGGATGAAAACCAAAATGAAACTATAAGATATAACGAAAACATTAAGGCATGGGCATACCTAGCTCCTCCTACTCTTCTTCCTTTGGGATGATGATGGGGGATGTACCCAACACCACCTCATTGAATAAGGCATCTAGATCATTTATATTTGCATTAGCAAACCTTCAACCTTAGGTTGCTTTAGGAGTGTCTCTTTTGCATGCCTTTGTTCTGCCTCTGCGGCAGCTTGGGATGCCATAGCCTAATGTTTGTCTACAACCACAACACATAGAAAACTAGTTAACACATAAAACCATAAAGTAGCCATAAAATTTAAAACACAAGATAGCTAAACTTAAAAAAAGCTTACTTGTGACTACCTACTATGAATACATGAGTGTAAACTTAAGCTTCTTTGGGGTAGGTTGGGTTGATGCCGATAGTGCTTCCTCCATAGGCCTCTTAAGTTTCTCCCTAGCTACCCCTTTAGCCTCCCTACATAGTCATTTGGCCTCCAAAATGCTCATTGGGAATGTGAGAGGCTCCTCATCATCTATGCTATGAAGGAACTCAAATTTCCTGACATTGAGATCCTTAGTGGTAATAAAGAATGTATCATCCATTCCCTCTAGTGGGTTCTAAGCCTGCATCGTTGGATAAATGTGATTTATCTAAGGCTTAGAAAGTTAGCTTGGGTCTTGGGAAATCCATTGCCCATTCCTATACACCACCAAAAAATCCAAAAACCTCTTCAAATAACTCACAAAAAATGCAAAGTGCATGTGAATTATTATAGAGGTGTCAGCATGGAATCTAAGGATCTCCTCCTGAAGCCCAATAGCTAAGGCAGCTGCCTAGTTGAACTTGGTGCCATCCATTAGGAGCTTCTTAAAGGTCAACCCATACACTATGCCAATCACCTTCCTTTGTAATAATAATTGAGGAAATTTATGAGACCTGAACAAAGGATATGACTCCTTTGCATTAGGGTTCATGGAGCCATCCATGGAAATTCTAGAGTGGTCCATGTTGGCACAAAGCCACTCCAAAACTTCATCATGAAGGCTTGATTCCTTCACTACTCTTGTTGGGACATTTTCCCTATTAGCAGGGACATCAAAAAAGTCATAAAAGATGTCCTCATCAATTTCTATGTTAACCTTCACATCCTAGATGATGGTGATGAAATGATTAGCCTTCTCATCAAAGGAGTCGATGACATGTAGCATCTTTGCAGCAGGAATGGAAGGGATAGGTGCCATAAATACATAAAGCAAACCAACACATTGGATGTTTTCTTGAACGTATCTAGGTGCTTGTCTCTTCAATCAGTCTTATGCTAGTATCACCTCACCAAACTTCATGATGAGGGTATCCTCATGACGTGCTCCTAAAAGTGGTATGGTGACATTAGTAGAGGTGGAAGGTCATCTAAAACAACAACCAAAGTTTAGCATCAACATAAGCAAGTTTAATAACTAGTCAAAGAAATAGAATAATTAGAATAGTCATAACCATAAAACATTAGAAGCCATAGCCTTTATGTTTACCTTTCCTCTTCTTCTTTGGTGTGGTTTGAGTGGAGGTCCCAGCTACAAGGGTTTGATCCATGGAGTTGTCAAAGTCTACCCACTAGTTGTGCATCATCCCATCATCCTTTCACTTCTTGTATAAAAGGTTGAACCTTTAACCATATGCATCAAAGTCTCCTCTTAACTATTGATACACAATAGTTCTAATTTGAGGACTCTTTGTGAATTCATCTAAAGTAGTTTGAGCCACTACCATGATTTGATCATTGCTAATCAAGTCTTGATTATTGACCTTGTACTTACAAGAAGTTTGTAAAATTAATGAAGTTAGGAAAGGTAGTCAAGACAAAAGCATAAAAAAATTATAATAACCATGCTTACCCCTCTAGATGATACACAGTGCCATGTAGGTTCTAGAATAATGTGTGGGATCTATGCACCACCATCAGAGTATTGTTAGCATTATATTGACTATACTCTGGCATAATCTAGATCTTGTGAGGTAATGTGGACTAATAGCATATGCTGCTTCTCCTGCTGGTAGCTTGTCAGCAATGAACTTGAAAACCAAGCCAGATGCTTGAGGTAGCAAAGACTCCATTATAGCCCTAGCCACATCCATGAACAAGTGTGACCATAACGTCACACTGAAGTTTTGTAGAATGTAGGCAAGGAATTCCCTTGCCCTAGGCCAAAACCATAGTGAAGCCTTTCCCAAAGGCAGATCGAGGAGTGGGGTATTGGTCTTGGGATGACCAAGTAGCACAAAATACCCACCAACTCCACAATGATGAGGAAGAACCTCAAGAAAACCTTACATGAAATGAAACAAAAGCATGATGACCAATTGAAATTACTTAGGAAATTTGGGAAAAACATCTAATCAGAGGTGAAATTAGCCTATGTAAAAAGCTCTAAGATATTTATCTAAATTAGCTTAAGGAATTTCGCAAGAAAACATTATTATAATCTATGTTATGACCAATTGAAATTACTTAGCAAATTTGGAAAAAACATATAGTTGGAGGTGAAAATAGCCTTTGTAAAAAGCTGTAAGGTGTTTTTCTAAGTTGGCTTAAGAAATTCCATAAAGGCATTATTACCATCTTTTATAGCCTCTTACTTCATAACTAAAATATTAGAGCCAAAACTTTATAGCCAAAACTAAGCCTTAGTCTAAACTACGCATTAACTTAGAAAAAAGCATTGAAACTATGCATAAATTTAGAAGAAAGCATTGAAACTTAAAAAAAAAGCATTAAAATTTTAAAAAGCATATAGCCATAAGCCTTCTAAAACTAGTAAAGCTTTTTCTTTTCTTAAAAAAAATTTAAAGCATAAGTTTTACATATTGGCAAGAAAAGCTACACATATCAATCACTTCCATCCCCAAAGGGGTAATGTGCTACAACCGTAATTTTTCCTTATTTACACAGACATAACAAAAAATTTATCAAAAATTCATACGAATTTTGATTTCAGTGATTCCACCATGGAAAGAATTGTCAAATCATAGGCTTTGTAGCCACAACCATTGCAAATAAAAATACATAGCTGTTTTCACATGGAACATGGGCAAAGTTAGCAAAATCCTAGTTGTTACCATTAACCCCTTTTTATGCAGGGTTGGTAAAACAATTTTCCAAAAATTATTTTAATCTCCAAAAGGAGTGATTCTACCACCTTTTGAAAGCTTAAGTCAAGCCCTACCCATCCATTCTTAGAAAAAATACAAAACCTTTCCCGTTTATTTAGGAAAAATTCGTGAATTTGGATAAAAATTCTGAAAATAGTACAAACCTCCTTTTGATATAGGCATAATGAAAAATTTATAAAAACTTCATTTTAAGTCCAATCAAAGTGATTCCACTTCTGTTGGAAATCTAAAGCTAAGGCCCATCTAGCCATAACTAAGAAATAGCTAAAACCTCTACTATTTTCTTAGAAACAATTCATGAACATACATGAAAATCTAAAAATGGCCAAAAAACCTAATTGCATGTCCTTAGGAAAATAGCCATAACTCCATCATTATTAATCCAAATCAAACAAGACAATAGCCATCAGAAAGCTTAAACAAAGGGCTCTAAACCAATATTATCAAATTTTAAAAATATCTAGCTTTTTTATTAGGAGAAAATACACAATGTTGATTACTTTTTGTGTGTAAATAGCTAAAATTCGTAAAGCCCAACTTAATGTAGCCATAAAAACAAAGCAAAAATAGCCAAAATGATTAATACCCATTAGAAAGTGCATGAAAATAGTAGGGTAATTTTTTAAAATTTAATTTTAAGAAATCCTTAAGCCTAGATCTAATAGAAATGTCCCTAACCCAAAATTTTGGGAAAAAACATTAAAAGAACATGCTTAATTTTTAAAAATCAAGTCCACTAGAGAAAAAATAAGAGGTGAGATTTTGTTAGAATTTTGATTTACCCCCTTTGGAAGTGTAGATTTGAGAAAAATGGCCCCACATGTGGTAAGAAAAAAAAAAGAAAAATAATAAAAATGGCTAGAAAACAAAGCAAAAATGGGCAAAATTGCTTATATTGGAACAAGAACAGACAAGGCTTGGATTGAAATAGGCCTAGGTAGCCCTAAAAGATCCTTTGCTCATTCATCCCATTGTTGAATCCTAGGATTTCAACTCTTCCCTCCATGTTGTTTCAGTGCCATGGCAGGATCAATGCTAGGAGTAGTTTGAAATCAAGAAACTATGATTTCTACATTGTATACAGGAAGGAATGAAGCTTCCACATTGAAGATAATTTCTCTCTACCATAAAAATCCTTGCTAGAGCTCTCCTCCAATGCACAATTTGCAATGATGTGAATTATGATTTAAAACTTGTGAAATTTGGCATTAAAAACTACATCTCAACCTAAATGCCCACCTCTAAACCCTAGCTACTAATTTAGTGCACCATAACTTCAAGTGCACTAAAGTGCAAAGGGGGGAAAATTTCTTCAATACTAAGAATGGTGGGATATAGCTACACTTTTCAAGTAGTAAATTTTTTTTGGGTTGTGGACCCCACCATACACCTTTCCTTCTATCCAAAGTTGCATCAATGTTGGGGGTTTTAGTCCCTTAAGCAACTAAACCATAACCAAGAATTAAACTCCCATGCATCCATGCTAGGGATGCCATGCTTAGCATGGACACATGCCTCCCACTTAGTAAAAACATTAAAACATAACTATTTTTTTAATTTTTAGTAATGAAGACTTATCTTTTCCAACCCCATGCTTACAAAAGGGATGGAACATCAACAGATTTGGATAACTTGGGTTTCCACATTGGGGCAACATTTCATAGTGGGGGAAAAAGGGGGGTAACACTCATTCTTATTCCCCAACCCTCATCTAGCCCAAGTTTGACCTTGAAATAGGCTCGACATGACCAAGCACCCCTCCAAGCATCTATGGCAACCCTAAAGCCTCACCAAACCTAGTCGAAACTAGTTAAAACTTGTCAAAACCTTGAGATTTGGTGTTTCCATGCTAGTGGAGGCTTCATCCACGTTGAGCATCTCATTCCTAGCATGGATGGATTGGGGAAGGTAAAAATGAACTAAATCGGCTGCCTAGTAGCCATTTTTCAAAGCCCAGTGATCCTTAGAGCTTGCCAAAACCCTCTAGAGCTTCCGAAAGCCTCAAAAGTGGTCAAATATGGCACAAAACTACCACCCCCTATGATTCATGTTGGGGCCTTCATGCCTAGAATGGAAGAAATGGGAAAAGCTACATGAGGCACTTAGGAATCTCCAAACTACTAGATCTTAGCACCCAGTATTGATCATTGACACCGGCAACCCTAGAGACTAACACGCATGGTCAATTAAGTGTCAAACTAGCCTAGATATGAATTTCTTGGTTCTTCCATGCTAGGGAAGATCTCTTCCATGCTAGCCAACATGGAAAGCTAGGAGGAGTAGCTAGGAGTGTAAGTAGGATTGCTAGAAACAGGAAGACAACCTCAAGATTACCTTGTACCTAATGCTAGGACCTTGATAGCATCTTTGGAAGAAACTAGACTATAAAAAATCAATAAAAATCAATCCCTTAAGGTTCTTCCATGCTGGGGGGACCTCCTCCATGTTGAGCATCCTAGTGTAAGCGTGGATGAAAGGGGGGAAGCTGAAACTCTTGAAGTTTGCATGTCGTTCAACTTCCAAGAGTAACCCAATCCTTCCAGAAGTCACCAAACTTCCGAATGTCACCTAAAATGATAAAACCTAACTCCTTTTGGTTCTCCATGCTGAGGGGAATGCTATCCACAATGAGCCTTCTACCATTAGCATGGATGGAAGGGGAAAGCCTAAAAACCTTCTCACAGCCTTTAAAATAACTAGATTTTGACCTTAGACATTGATAGCCAACACCAACAACCTTGTAGACACATGCATAGCCATAATTGATCATGAAAAAACTAAAAAATCCTCCCCCCAATCTTCCACATTGAGCATGGAAGCGCTAGTATGGAAAAAATGGGTGAAGCCCAAAAATTACCTAATAACCATTGAAATGATCAAATTTTGATGCCAAACATCCACAATTGACATTAACAACCTTGAAAACCTACATGCATGGCGAAAAATGATACAAATAATAAAAAATTAGCTTCCCCCTAGTCTTTCACGTTGGGCATACTATCCTTAGCATGGAAAAGAGGGGGGATGCTCAAAAACCATCTAGGAAACCTCCAAACTTGCCAAACTTAAGTCCAAACGCTAGTCCTTGACCTTGACAACCCTGGAGGCACACATGCATAATCTATTGAGGTTAAAGCTAGCCTAGATCTAGAATTTATGATTCTTCCACACTGGGGATCCCTTCCTCCATGCTACCTAGCATGGAAAATAAGGGAGAGTCTCATTTGAGGCCCATAAACACCTTAGAATAACATCAAATGACCTTACATGCTATCTAGAACCCTATTAGCAGTCATTAGAGCCTTTAAAACTTAGAAAAATGACCCCAAATGGCTAAAAAATGGTTCCCCTAGGCTTCCACACTTAGCCACCTAGCCTTAGAATGGAAAATTTTGGGGGGTGTGGAACCTCAAAAACCACTCAAGAGTACTCAAAACTTCCAAATTTTGACATGCAGACATAGCCCTTGGCCCTAGCAACTCTGGTAGTTAACATGCATAGTCAATTGTAATTGAAATTGGCCTAGATTTAGGATTCTTAATTCATCCATTCTAGAGGAGGCTCCTTCCACACTAAGTAGCTTGGAAACAAGGGGGGAAGGTTGCTTTTCCACTTTTGGTGATAAGATGACACTCCTGGAAGACAAAGATCTACACCAGGAAAGCCTTAGACCTCATAACCTCAGGATTTTTCTTAGTTTAGCTCATTTCAATCTCTAAAAACCATTCCTCCAAATCTTCCACACTGGAGCAATTCAGAAAGTGTGGAAACAAGGGTGGAAAGACCTTAAATTCTATTAAATGGCCTTCAAACATGACTAGAATCAACAAGAAAATTCTAGAATCATGATTCACAACCTTAAGGGTCTAGAAACCTAGTCAACATGCTCTTAAACCACTTTGGATCCGTGGAGCAAGCTTCCTCCCATTCTTCCATGTTGGGGATACTTTGTTTAGCGTGGAAAAGTGGAGAAAGCCATTTTGCATGTTTTGATACAACATTAAGTCAAACTACCTCAAAATGAAGCTAGAGGATGCACAACTTCTAGATCTGGGTTCCAGGTGCTGTTTTGACCTCGTTTGATCCTTTTTGGCCAAGGTTTTGGCTTTCCATGATGAGCCCCCTTTTTTCCATGTTGGCCACTATGAAAATAGGGGGTGGGGGGATGATGGCCCGCTAAGGCCTAAAACTAGTAAAACCTAACCATTTTTTACCTATATTAGCCAAATTTGACCATATGTAGCTTTTTTTTCTTGATTTTTGGCCTTATTACATAGTGTTTTAGCTTGGTTGGAGACTTGTGTTTCATTGTTGATCTTGTTGACCTTCTATGACCTTTATACAACCTTATATGTTCTTTATTTGCCTTATTATATCCTTATTTACCTTTTTTTGGCCTTTAAATGAAATCAAATAGTGGTTTTTAACCTTCCTTGACCACTGTTTGACAACATGTGATCATGGCCTACTAATGCCTTAACTTGGCATCATAGTCTACAAAGTCTTTAAATTGGCATCATGGCCTACTAAGGCCTAAAAATAGAAAAATGGTGACCTTTGTTGACCATTTGTAGCATTATTTCTTATATTTCTCTTTGTTTGAGCTTTATTTAGCCTTTTTTTGGCCTTTATGGTACTTTGTAAAATTATCCCTATCTCATTGATAACCTTGGATGGCCTTGTTTGCATTAGATTTGCATGTATTTGCATAATTTTTATAGCATTTTAGCATTATTTATTCACTTTTACCTAGGTTCCACTTAATATGCTTTTGGTTGATATGTAGGATCAAGGTATGAGTACCTAGGAGCAAATCAATTTTCCTTTGTATCTACATGGACCTCACGGTGATATTGAACAATGTATCAACCCTAATTTCTTGGATCTTAAGCTTGAGAGTCTTATAGACCACATAGCCTCAATAGAGAAACCTCTAGAATGGCTTGAAAACCTAGTCAAAACCATTGACTTAAAAGTAGGTGACATAACCGAAGAGTCTCTAGTTGAGGTTCTTTTCACAATGCATAGTGGTGAGGAGAAAACCCTTAAACTAAGTTCCTCATTGGAACCTCAATATTCTCAAGACATCACCAAGGTTATACAAAAAAAAAATTAAGATCTTTGCCTAGCTATATGAAGATATTCTAGGCCTAGATCCATGTTTAGTCCAATACAACATCATACTAGACCCTAGCATTAGACTGGTTAAGCAAAAAGTGTCCAAAATTAGATTTGATTTGGCCTTGGTAGTTTGTGATGAAATCTCAATGCTCTACCAAGCTTGTTTCATTAGGGCTATCGATTACGTAGAATGGGTGTCCAACATAGTGGTAGTCCCTAATGAAAAAGGGAGTATTCATGTTTGTATTGATGTTTGAGACCTAAATAAAATGACTATCAAAGATGACTTCTCTTTGCCTAGTATTGATCAACTTATTGATACTACAGTCAGACATGCCTTCTTGTCCTTTATGGGTGGATTCTCAGGATATAACCAAATTAGGATCAACCCAGAGCATCAAATTAGCACAACCTTCATGACCTCTTAGGGTACCTTTTGTGATACCATGATGCCCTTTGGCCTTAAAAATGTAGGAGCAACATACTAGAGAGTCATGACCTATATCTTCAATGATTACATGCTAAGTTTGCTTAATGATTATGTAGATGACATAGTTGTTAAGTCCAAAGTGACCAATGAGCATGCTAATGACCTAGAACTTGTGCTTAAATGATGCCTCAAATATGAGCTTAGGATTAATCCTAAGAAGTGTGTCTTCAGTGTCAAGATTGGTAAGATGCTTAGCTTTGTGGTATCTGAAGCAAGGATTCATGTTGATCTTGATAAGGTTAAGGCCATATCCAAATTAGCAGCACCTATGAACCTTAAAGAGCTTTGGACATTATAAGAAATACTGTAGTTTATTCGTAGGTTTATCGCTAGAGTTATAGATAAGTTACAACCCATGCAACATTTGCTTAAGAAAGGGGTTCGCTATGAGTGGAAAGCTCAATGCCAACAGGCCTTTGAAAATGTTAAGCAATAATTGACACAACTGTAGACAATTTATCCTCCATAAGAGGATAAACCATTTTACATCTACCTTGTCATCTTTGATATGTTCATTGCCTTTCTACTCTATCAGGAACATGATGATGGAGAAGAATGGCTAGTGTACTACCTTAGCCATGCGTTAGTTGGCCATGAGACTTGATACATTGAAGTGAGGAAGTATTGTCTAGCACTAGTCTTTTCATTGAAGAAGTGGAGACACTACCTCTTCAAAACCTAAGTCAACGTCATTTGCAAAGACAACATACTCAGAGCCATAATAACCAACATCTATGAAAGTAGCCATATAGCTTGATGGAAATCCATAACCATGGAGTTTGACCTTCATTACATCTCTCAATCCTTAACAAAAGGTTAAGCTATAGTTGTACATCTCACAACTTCACTTGTTAATGACCAAGCAACCATAGATCCTGAATTTCCTGATGAGCATATTAATGTAGTTAGCCAAGTACTCTAGGATTATGAGGCAATTATGCACTTTGATAGAACTTTAATTGCCCATGGGGCTAGTGTCGTTGCTATCGTAACATTTCCATTTGATGGGGCTAGTTGTTTTACCTCTTGAATTGCAAGTGCCTTTACTTTAAGTAGGCTTTACTAACTTCATCAATGACAAGTAGAACAAGGAGTTGTGGACAACAACCCTGGACTTGATGGAAGAGTAATGTATGCAAGTGCTTGCTCACATTAAACACTATTAAGAGAGGAATAAGTGGCAACATCACCATAACTTCACCATGCATAATATTAAGGAGGGTGACCTGGTCCTCAAAGCCTTTCGTAAGCATGCGAAAAAATTCTCAACCAATTAGGAAGGATCCTTCCTTCTTACTAGAGCCTATAGAAATGGTGTGTTTGGAATAATTGACATGGATGGAAATTACTTGGCCAATCTAGTCAATTATTCCTATCTAAATCCATACTACATGTAGTTGGCAATCATTAGTAAGTGAGCCTACTTTCAATGGTCCACTACGACCTTAAACTAGCAACATGACCTACCATGACCTTAAACTAGTACCATGGCCTACCACAACCCTAAACTAGCAACATTGGTGATGTGGATAGATTGTTTTAATCATCTCATGTGGCTTGTATGCATTTTAGTGTTATAATATTTAGTGTTATTTTGTATTCTTTGTTTGTGCCTCTTGGGTCAATCATCTAGACACCAACTAAGAGGGGCCATTGAAACACCACAAAAATTTTCATCTTATAGTCAATTTTCATCATGTAGCTTTTAACCCATGAAACCTGAGATAAAAATTCATAGTAAATGTGAAGATTGTAACGCATAGTGGGAAATTTCACATACCTTATACTTTTGGCACTAAAAAATTCC
>MNCI01009654.1:30643-48734 GCA_015680685.1 Gnetum montanum | reverse complement strand
ACACTCAAGCCTAGGTCGCATGTTGTCACATGTCATGGTTTTTATAGTGGCATTGTTGATATTTAAGTATGTAAAATAGCCATGGCGTATGGTATTTTATCATATACATCATTTTCCAGTATGACATAGCTTAACAAGTTATCCACTTCAATCAAGAAATCATTTTCAACTTTGCAGGTAGTGACATCTATCTGTGAAGCATAGACAATAATCGCTAACAGCCAAGGTTGTTTAGAGAGAAGATAAGGATGAAAACATTTTCAGATAACCATGTCCAGCTGTAGAGCATACATTACAGTCAATAATTGCTAATAGCCAAGGTTTTTTTCAGAGAAGAGAACCATGAAAACGTGGTGATTTTGCAATGTTCTTAGTCCAATCAAATAACCAACCAAAAACCGCCACATATGCAACAGCCTCAGTTCATATTGTTTGTTTGTGTGCGAAAAGGAATGATACGAGTTAGATATGATTAGTGCGTCAAGGTTCATGAACTACATAACTCAGCGCATGTCACCTGTCTATGTAATTGCTTTTTGCAGTTCCCTATGGTATAAAAACTCTTTTTATACATTCGTGAAACTTGGGAGTATCTCTGGTTAGGGCGGTGGATTGACTATTTTGTATGGCATTGAATTAAAATTTTTTAGAAAAGAAGTTATCCAATTTTAGAATCAGCATGGCAAAACTTACGCTTTCAGGTTTTATTCATGCATCGGTATCCAACTATAGAATCGGCGCTGGGAAAGGTCTGAAAAATAATAATGCATCCTTGTCCGATTTGGCCATTTGGGATCACAAAAGTCACAATTAATTGCGTATTTCATTGTCACTCTTCTTTCATTGTGTTAGCGTGCAGACAAGGATAGGATGCATACAATCATCATCTGTGATAGCCAACGAAAGTCTCGTGGTGGTATACGATGAAAAAGGACCCACTGTCACAGAGCAGGAAATCCAGCAACGTCCAATTGCAAATACATTAATCAAATCTTCAACGCACAGGGAGTGTGATGCCTAAGCTTCATTAATGCAGTGTTTCTTTAAATTAGTTGGGTTCATGGAGTGAGCTCGGGATCAAGTAGTTAATAATTGGGCATCTAGTTTGCATGTTTAAAATAATTAAAATTTTATTATTTATTATTTTAATATAAATAATGAAATTTAAAATAAATTTTTTTGCTTACCTTGGTTAAGATTTTTTAGATTTATTATACAAGTTTTAGAATTCGTTTTATAAAATTGAACTTGTAACTTTTTTAGATTTATTATACAAGTTTTAGAATTCCTTTTATAAAATTGAACTTGTAACTTGGGGTGAACAAACTAATACTATTGTTGTGGTTAACCTAACATCTCATTGTTTAATCAAATAAAGTGGGGCCGGGAACACAACCATATTTACATAGAAAGGGAATCTTCATGTTGGTAGCACAACCCCATACATCCATTGTAAGAACATATTACATAGAAAGAGAGGGTTACTAGTGCCACATTTGTAACATAAAATAGTCTAGGGGGTGCTGTCAAGCTAAAAAATAATATTCATAAAAAGTAAAAAATTCAGAGTACATCATATGCTTAACACTAAATAGAAAACATAAAAAAAAAACCTTAAAAAAAACTTTTCAATTTTAGGGATATCTACGTAGGTGTACAACCTTGTAATTAATGCTTAAAAAATGAAAATTAATTGTTAGTAGGGAGAATAGTCCTAGTTCTAACAATATTTATGTCACTTTCAACATCCATGCTTGAACTTAAAATAGCAAAAGGAATTGAGGTAGCAATAGAAAGCTTTGGTGAAATACCAACTTTTGTAGGAAAGGAAGATCCAATAGAAATAACAGTATAAATCTTCCATCACAATTAACCTTAAGAAAACAACTTTTGCCACTAGTTATGGCCTATTTGTCAACATTAGTTTTAATTATTAAGTTAACAATATTCTTGTAACATACATGAAAGTTTATTTTAGGAGCTAGCTATCTAAACTAACCAATACTTTTTCTAGTATCGGAAAAATTATTTACAAAAACTTCTATCTTCTCTAGTTTTTAGGTTGTCACTACATCATTCATATCATTGACATTAACTTGATTTTTCATATCTTAAACTTCAACATGTTTTTTCTTTTCTTTTGCATCTTCTTTCTTGAGTAGAAAATGACAAGCATTAAACAAATATCCTTTATAATGACGATAAAGGAATAAAGAAAAGGAACAAGTACATACTGTTACTACTATCAAGTAACCTGTAAGTACCATTAGCAACATTAATGACTACTACATTACATGTTTATGAGATAGAGCTCTAGCAACTAACATAAGTAGCATTTGTGACAACAATTTGAACTTGTAATAAGTTAAATAAAGCAACTCCATTTGAAGTAATGGAAGTTCGAGAGAGGAAGCATATAGAATGAATCCTAGTTACTCTAAAAAAAAATGCAAACATCACAATGACAAAAGTTATAATATGTAATTGGTTAAAGGTAAGTCTTTCTACCTACTTGTAATACCAATTCCTTTATATAGTTAAGAAAATTGATTTAAAATTAAAAATAAAAAAAAAATTTACAAGAACCAAATAGTGTAGAAGTAGATTTCATATACTTAATGAGGCTAAGAATTCTAACAATTTGTTACCCACCTTTTTGAAAAATTATTGACAAATTAAACAACTTGATAGAACATGGAACTTTAGGATATTTTTCAAATTGGGTATCAAAATCTAGTGTTTATTTATGAATAATCAACATGTATAATTATATATAAATAACCCTATATAGAGGGCACACTATACCATTAAAGCATTACCTAGCTCAATAAGCAAAAAACTATGAAAATAGTATTGACATAAATAATTTGAACATTATGTTTTTGTATCATATCATTAATTTAATGTGAAGCCAAACTTTGATTATGAGGCAAGTAATCCAAAATTTGAATGAATACAAAAAGTAGTCTTAGATTAGTGATCAATGATTCAGGTACATCATTAGGAAGAAAAAATTAAATATCTTAACAAATTTTTGCTTACCAGTTGGTAAATTTATATTATGAGAATATAATCAATAAAAAATTTTGCATTGATAAAAAAAAGTAAAAATCTTAGCATTGGTAGAAGAAGTTAGGAGTAATTTAAGATCCCCCATGGTGGAATTATAACTCTAGAGAAATCACTTCTTCTAATGAAACCCTTGAGATTAACAAAACTTGAAACACTTGACTTGAAGAATGAAACTCTCAAGATCTAAAGACTAAAGGAAAGGAAAGTAGTATAGCACCGATAACCTTCTTTTGAAATATTAGTCTCCTCACCATTGCGCTACATCCTTTGAATGCTTTAATTATTTATTTGTTAATGCAATTGCTTTTCATTTTTATATAAAAAATTATTTAAGGAAAAAAGATGACTCATGCCTATGTAGTAGGGATGACTAATCTTAAGCTTTTTATCTTAATATAAAAAAACTTGGTAACCAAAGGTGTAGGGCAAGTGGTGAGGATACTCATCTTTTGGTTAAGAGGCTATGGGTTCAATTTTTGCCTTTGATTATAGGTATAATTTATGGGGTGACATCTAGCCTATTGTGTAGATATGGGTTATGAGGGTGGTAACACAACCTATACCTACATGCCAAGGGTTGAGTGGCTTTGTGCTGGGGAAACATCTACCCTATTGTGTAGATAGGGGTTATGAGGCTGGTAACACAACCTATACTTACACACTAGGGATAGAATGACCTTGTGGTGGGAAATGCTTTTTCATTATTGGATCATATCTAGCCTAGTGTGTAAGTAAGGATTGTGAGAGTGGTAACACAACCTGTACCCATACACCAGGGTAGGGTAGGGTAGAGTAGAGTAGATCCATTGTTTGTTAAAATACCAATTTGTATAATTAGTTGAGATGAATAAGGTTGGCTATTGCTGTCCCAGTGTTGTGCCTATGGCATGGGAGATCCGGAAGATGTGGGTTCAGACAGTCGTTCGAAAAGGTTAAGCTTTCCCATCCACTGCAGGATGAGCATGGGCGAGTCCATTATCTATAAAAAGGCACCAGCGAAAAGCCCCTGGAGCACCACCACACAATCCACTGGCATGATGCGGCGTCTGTTCTTCTTCTTCTTCCTTCTCTTCTTTGCTGCATTAGTGTTGCTCTTCAACGCTGCACCGTCGATGGCAGCTCGCAGCTACGTTGTTGCCCCCACACTACACACCTCACGCCGTCCTGAAAGCCTTCCACCAGGCGACCACCGTCCACCATGTTGCTCCACAGCTCTGTCAGTGCACCGCAAACTACCTCCGTCCTGGAAATCGCCTGCCCGCATGGTGTCTCCGAAGCACGGTGGTTACCCCTGAAAGTAGTCGTTGCAGGTTGCTTGCTAGGTACTCTCTTAGTTGTAAGATAGAGTCTTAACATGAATAACTCATGTCACTGATTATGGACAAATTCTGTAAAAATAAGTTTAGTCTTATAGATGCAGAGGCTCATTTGGTAAAGTTGGTTGATTATGGTCGCAAATTTGGTTGACTTTGTTTCTGCTTAAAAAAAGCTTTGTAATTCTCTTGATGATGTTTTCAGTACTGAAAGCATGTATATCAATAGTGTGAAATAAATTCAAAAAGTCTAAGGACTTAATAAAATTTCAGTTTCTCATTCAGTTTGAATTTGGGTAAGATTAAACATATTCGATTGCTAGAGTAATAATATTTTTGGATGTTGCAGGTGAAAGGATTATCGCATTTCAAGTAGCGTAGGCAGGGAGTTGTCTGTCTCCAGGGCGTTATTATGATTTTGGGTTAGTTTATAGCCGCATGAGAAGCCTTCAACCATGCAAAACTTGGATACAGCCTGGGTTGAGTTAGGGTCGTTGTTGTTGCTGTAGCGTCTGGTATCTAAATTGTCGTTATTGTTGCTATGGTTAATGGTTGGATTATATTATTATTACCTGCCTGACTATATAATACACCCTTTAGGGTGGAAAGGTTGTGCAAGAGTGGAGTGCACGAGAAACTCTTGTGCTGGATTTGTGTGTATTGTGGGATTAGAATCACTCCTACTTCATCATGCATAGTTTTTTTTATTTCATTCTCTAACATAAAATATACTATGCTTCTTTGCGGTCAAGATAACAGCTTGCTTTCCTTAATTTAATTTGCAGTGGGTGGTTTTTCTTTCTCTAAGAATGACTTATTCAATATTAAAATAATTGGCAAAAGCTAAGCTAAATTTTAGTTCATCTATTGTATTGAAAATTATCCAAGTCTAAAAACATTTTGGGAGCTTGAAAAACTTGGAGATGGCGTCGGCAACTGGAGGGAGCGGGAAGACAACAGGGGCCTCTGCAACATGCGGGAAGACGTCAGGTGCAGTGGTTGCTGGACAGACCGGGGCGGCGACGGCCGGAGCGGCGTCTGCTGCCGAGACGGCCGACGCAGGGGCTTCTGGACAGGGGGCTCTCGGGCCTGAGGGGGAGCTGAGGACGGGAAGTGCTCTGGGTGAGTGCTCCAAAGTCGGAGCAGAAATCAGGGTCCAGGTTGGGGGCCCCGACGCAGACACATTGGAGAGACTGGAACGCAGCCTGATAGGCAAGTTTGTGTCCATTGGGGCTCGCCCTCGCATTGATCTGATCCGGCGCTGGGCCAGGAATGCGTGGGGGGCAGACTCCGTGACGGTTTCATGCCTGGAGGATGATCACCTTTTGTTCGGCTTCGCCTCCTTGGAGGAGAGGGAACAGGTCCTGGTGGGAGGCCCTTGGTTTTACGGGGCGCGTGGGCTGGCCCTGGTGCTCGGGTGCCCACCGGGACCCTGCACTGTTTGCCCGTGCACCGGTTTGGGTTCGGCTATATGGCATCCCACTCGAGTACTGGTCGCCGGCGTTCTTGCGGTCGCTAGCGGGTCTAATCGGCGATTTCATCATGTTTGACCGTTCCACAGCCGTCCTCGATCACCTGAGGTTCGCTCGGTTTTGCGTTTGGCGACCTCTCCTCACGCAGGAACCTATCAAGGAGCTGGTTCTCATCACGGCCCTCAGCAAGGAGCGGGTCAAAGTTCTGTTCGAAAACCAGTCGGGGACGTTGACCCAGCATCAGCAGGGGAGTGCCCAGGGCCACCCAACAGGGCACACGGCTGCTCCGAGTGACGGCTGGGTCATGGTGGGGAGGAAAGGCCGTGTGGCCCACAAGAATCCGTCGGCGCCCACGGGGGGGACCCGCTGGAAGGGGAGGGGCGCTGCCGTGAAGGGAGTGGCCTCCCAGGCTGTGCCCAACGGGGGGCCACCCACGGGGGACCCGACAGAACCACTCGTGCAGAGCTCCCAACAGGCGGAGCCAGCAGTGCTGATTTCTCAGCAGGCGGAGACCATGGCCACTGCGGGGAATAAATCATATATATCGGCGCTGGTCGGGACTAGTGACCTGCAATTCGCCCCAGTTTCCCAATAGGTTACGGGTAAACAGAAAACGCCCGCTATGGCCGGGGCAGGGCCGCGTCTTGGCGTGCCCCAAGGGTGTCTGTCCCTGCCTCCAGTTACAGACTGGATTAACACTAAGAGGGGTTCAGCGCGGCCCAGTTTCCCTGCAAAAGAGGCGCAGTGCCAGCGCTCACCAGGAATGCTAGTTGCACAACACGCGGCCAAAATCGGAAGACGGACAGCCTCACCCGTCATCAGAAGGCCACGCAGCTTTTTGTGGATTTGGGAGTGCAGCCCACGCTCCAAGAGGTGTACCACCGCTCCTTGTCTCCATGAAGGTCCCGTCCTGGAATTGCAGGGGCCAGGGTACCCCCTACAAGAGACGTACCCTGCAGTGTATGGTTAGTGACGAGAACTGTGACATTGTATGCCTGCAAGAAACGAAATTGCAGCAGACGGAGAATCACACTCTCCGGTGGTCGGGATGGCATAGCCACCTGGCACCCAGCAGAGGGCGCGCGGGCGGCCTCGCGATCTTGACCAAGGCGGAGTCGTACGTCCTGGATGTGTCCGATTGGAGCATTACGGTGCATTTGCCCGGCCAGGATCTATGGATAACTAATGTTTACGGCGCCCAGGGATGGCAGGCACGGTTTCAGGAGCTCTCTCGGGTTGCGGGGCTAGTTCCCCAGGATGCCAGGTGGGTGCTAATCAGCGATTTCAATCAGAGGCTCTTCTCTTGGGAAAAGACTGGCGCTAATTTGGCGGAGCCCCCAGGGGCAGCCGAAATGCTCGCCCTGCTACGGCAGTATAATCTGACTGACCTGGACATCGCCGGTTGCACGTACACCTGGAGCAACCGCAGGAAAGGCGTCGCGAGGGTCCAGTCAAGAATTGACCTCGTCTGGGCCAGTGAAAAGATGTTGAATGACTGGGATTTACAGGTGTACGGTGGTGCCCGCATGGCCTCTGATCATCGGCCCATTTTCTGTCAAATGGAGCGGGGAGAGGTACAGAAACTGCGTGTATTTCGCTTTGAACGCACCTGGATCTGCGCGTCGTGGCTTTGGATTTTGGTGCAGGATATCTGGCAGCCGTACAACGTCGTGGTTGACCTGCGCGAATTCCTAAAAAATGGGCTCAGAACACTAAAACAGAAAATTAAAAACACTAGCCCAACTGTGAAATATCGCTTCAGAACCTGTCGTACCTAGTTGCAGGCAAAACTGCAGCATATTCAATCGCTGCAGGAGCAGCCAGGGAGTGGAAAAGACTACACGGGGGAGGAGCTCGCCCTGCAGGCCGAGCTGCAGCTCATACACCACGAAGAGGAGGTGTACTGGCGCCAGCGGGCCCGTACGCAGTGGCTGCAGGCGGGCGATCGCCACACAAAATTTTTCTTCCAAGCTGCCAAGGCTCACCACGGCGCCCGAAACGGCCCACTCCAACGCTTCCTGCAGGGCGAATCGACGCCACGTGTTGAGCGCCTCCTGCAATACTGGAGGCACGTGTGGGGATGGCGACAAACAGACCCTGTTTCGGTGCCCGTGGCGACTGTCTTAACCCCGGCCAATAATTTCAGGCTCCTGGAACCATTCACGCGGCAGGAAGTGCGTGAGGCACTGCAAAAAATGCCTGCGAACAAGGCGCCTGGGCCAGATGGATGGCCCATTGAATTTTTTACACATTTTGAGGATGTGCTCAGGCAGAACCTGCTGGACGCTTTTAACCGCATGTTGGATTGGAGGGAGGTGCGAAATGAAATCAATTGCTCGCGCGTGGTTTTGCTGCCGAAGACGGAGAATCCTACATCCCCCTGTCAATTCCACCCCATTGGGGTTTGCAACTCTTTGCTGCGGTTGTTTTCTCGCCTGTTCGTGGCCAAAATGCAACCGCTTATGACGCAGCTCGTGGGGAAACAGTAGGTCGCGTTCATGAAGGGACGTCACCTGCAGGACCAGGTTTTGCTGCTCTAGGAGATCCAGCACTCGCTTCGGATAGCCAAACTTCCGGGCATGTACATTAAGCTGGACATTACTAAGGCCTACGATTCCGTTAGTTGGGACGCGTTGAGGTATGTATTGCTCGCTAAAGGGTTTGAACCGGCCTTCGTTGACCTCTGCCTGCAGATTCAGCAAGGAGGGTGGTACTCGCTGGACATTGATGGGCAGTTGTGGGGCTTTCACGGGACCGGTCGCGGACTGCGCCAAGGAGACCCGCTCTCCCCGCTCCTCTTCCTGATGGCGATGGATCTCCTGCAAACTTATTGTATGGAGGAAGGGGTACAGGGGTTAAATGTGCACGGCATCCATCGTCTCTCCGCTCACTTCGCAGATGACACCATGCTCTATACCAGGGCCGCAGTTCCACAGGCCAGGGCCATTCTGCGGGCGCTGGACCAAATGCACCGCGAAGTGGGCCTGGTCCCAAACCCCGGAAAATCGGCTGTGTTTTTCACCCACACCCACCCCGCGGTGCGTAGCAAAATTGTCCAAATCCTGGGGATTCTCCCGGGGGATGCGGAAGCAAAGTATTTGGGCATCCCCATGCATAACTGGCATAGGCCGCGAACCTGGCAGGCGCTCATCGCAAGGATCCAGAAACGAGCTGCCCACTGGACTAACACATTCCTGTCTCGCAAGGGGAAAATGGTGCTGGCATCTTCGGTGTTGGGGGCCATGGCGAGGTTCGCTGCCTCGATGGCCTCCCCGCCCCCCGGCGTCACCGACAAGATTGACCAGATAATCCGCAATTTCGTTTGGTCTGGCGGAAGGGGGGGGGGGAAAAGATGCATCTATTGGCCTGGGCTAAGATCGCGCGGCCCCGGTATGCAGGGGGGATTGGCCTTCTACCCTTCTCCCTAGAGGTGGCCCTGGGACGTCATCGGCTCCTCCAACGCCTGGCCATAGACAGAGACGACCCTTCCCTCTGGGTGCAGATCCTGCAGGCAAAATACAGCCCCTGGACAGCGGTCAATTCTGACTCTCGAGTGTGGTGGCTGCTCTGCGCCCAGGCAAGGATGATGGGTAGCGGGGAGGAGATTCACCTGCACCCCCGGCAGCTCCTGCAGAAGATGTTCCCGGCTGATCCGCGCTGGAAACAACTGTGGAGGGGTATCCTCCCGGAAAAAATTAAAGCCTTTGGGTGGCTTATCCTCCACCAGGCCCTTCCTGTTCGCGCTGTACTGCAGGCTCGGGGCATGGCCATTGATACTCAGTGCCCCCTGTGCAACCAGCATTCCGAAACGCAGAAGCACTTTGTGAGCGAGTGTCAGGTAACCACGCAGTTCTGGCGTTGGACGGGGCTCCGATCCCCGGAGTTCACAGGCAACTCGACAACGTTGGCGGCGCTCTGGGTCCTGTGGAGGGCCAGGAATGATCACCTTTTTAATGGGGCGGCACTCCCCCCCACGAAAGTCCTGGTTGGGAAAATTTGGAGGCTATGGACCGAAATTGCCTCCGTAATGGCTCCTCCCACCACCCCTGCACCTCCTATTCAGCAACAGGCGCGGTCGCGGCGGGGGAGTGGGGAGATCACCTTGCAGGGTGGGACCACCCCCCTCGACGTTGCCACGGAATGTATGCGCCCTGGTCAGTGCCACGAGGCGGAGAGGCAGGATCGCAATATTGTCATTTCAGACTTTCGCGGGGAACAAAACCCGAACTTTCCAATGCGAGCCTGGATTGAGAGCGCCCCCGACAATCGCAGAACCGGCATAGCCCAGATCATCGACGAATACCGACGTCGCAGGGCGGAAGGGAAAGGACAGCCCAGTTCGGGCAACAATTAGGGCCTGTCCTCGTCTCTCGACCGGTTGCCGACGCAGGCGGACGGGGGGGACCAGGGTGGGGTTTCGTCTTACCGAGGCGTGGGCTCTTCTTCTTGCCACGGTGTGGGCTCTGTTTTCTTTGGGGGGGGGGGTGTGCCACCTTGTCGTTGATGGGTGTCCTTGGCAGGGATTTCCTTGACTGGTGTGGGGCTGGCAGCCCTGGCCCGCGTTGTACCATTGTACCGCTTCGTAATTTTTGAAATTTTAAGTCGCCTGACCTTTTTCAAAAAAAAAATTAAAATAATTAATTAATTATACAATTAACTATAAAATTAAATAATAATAATAACAATGGGCTATGGGCTATTAGCTTAATGGTAAGAGCCTTGGCTTCATAAACCCAACCCAAATTCCATTCCACTGATTAACACCAAGTTATAAATTAAATTTGTTAGTTTGATATATCTAGGGAGTCTTTCCAATGAAGAAAAATAAAAAAACAAAGAANTGGCCTGATAGATCCAAGGGGTATTTTTGATGCAAAAAATGAAAGGAATGAAAAAGCCTATAATCTTCTTTTTGTTGGGATAGAAGGAAACAAATTGACAAGTTTCATAACACAGATAATAGATCCAAAGTCTAGAAACATCGCTATCACTTAAAGGGTTATAAAATTCTAATAAATGAATATCTCACCAAAAGGAACTTTCAAAAAGATTTGTAGAATAGAGGAAAGTAAAATAAATAAAAGCAAGAAGCTTTTGTAGTTTTCTTGGACACACGGGAAATATAGTAATTACCAAAACTAATTATTCAAAAAACTTCACAAAGAAGATATAAAATATCTTCATTATGGATTTTTAAACATTGATGATTAGTAGCAAATAAAGTGAAGGTATTATATAATATATATTGTTGTTTAATAAAATTGACATTTTTGGCATTGCTAAGACATGGGAAATTGAAGACTTGGAAATTTCTATTCCAAATTCTTTTGTCTTAATTTTTCCTTATAAAAGCAATGCTAACTGTGAAAGACCTTTTAAAGGTTTGGTTGTTTTTGGTTTGAAATTCGTTTTATGAGAAAGTCTAAATAGAAATAATAGATGAATATAATAAGTACATTTGGCTAAAAATATTACAACAAAATCTTTTTTATTTTTAGCTTTTTGCTACTTTGCAACTAGATAACCTACTCTTTATGAATGACAAGGTTTATTATGTGATTTTTCCATTCAATTCCTTGGCATGGATATTACCAATTTTCCTCAAAGAGAAAAAATTTACATATGTGGTGACTCTAATGCTAGAATTAGTTCTAATAAGATCCCTATTAATCATTGGAATCTTCAAGGCTTTTTAGAATATGAGAAAAGTATAGAATGGAATTAATACTCTAAAGATAAAAAATTTAATCATAAGAAAACATATTTGTTAAAATGAAGATAAGGACTAGATCTATTGGTTTTACATGACATTAATAAATATCCAATATTTGGTGGGTTCACTTTTGTAGGACTATAAGGAAACTCTAGTATTGATTTTCTTCGTTCTAGCCTAAACAATGTTAGCAGCATCAAATGTTTTAAAGTAGATGTAGAAATAATTAAATCTTGCCATCACACTTTATACTTGATGTTATTAATAGATATATAACATATTAGATATTCCATGAGGCAAAATTATTTCATAATACTTGCAAAAATGAAGAATTTTTAAAATAAAATTTAAAAGATTTGGAATTTGAGTGTAAGTCTTATGAAAAATCTAATTACAGATACCTTAATGTTTCTAAAGGCTAAAATACAAACAATCAACAATGGTTTTATGAAGAATGTAAGAGAGCTAGAATTTTACTAATGACTTAGAAGTTGCTAGAGACTATCAAGGCATATAAAAATTTGATTCAAAACTAAGAAAACATAATTTGTTAGATAGACATAATAATTTATTAGAAATGATAAAGAAAGATCCCAAATGTTTGTTATCATTCATTTAAAAGTAAGAAATAAACAACCTATGCTTTCTCTCTAAGAGATATTAAAATTTTTTATCAAACTTTTTTTCATAGTGATGATAGAATAGCATATTTTCACAACAATGGTAATACATTGTTCATTTCTTTTGAGGATATAATATAGGAAATAAAAAAACTGGCATTGAGAAAGGTTGATGTAAATAACTTACATGGATAAGTGCTTAAATGAGGAGGGCCACTAATATAGAATGCCAGAACTTAAATTTGGCTGTGCAAGTGAGCTTAGAATAGGAATGATGCATTAATAAAGTAGTTATGATCTTTAAAAAAGGAGATAAAAAAGAACTAAATAATTGTAGATTGATTGTAATGAGTAATATTTTTTCTAAAGTTTTAGGAACTATTCTAGAATTTGTGCTTAAAAGATAGATTGAAGAAAATCATATATGTGTAGTTTCTTGGGCAAGATTTAGGTGATAATAGTCTACTATATATAATCTCATTGCTTTAAAATATCTTATTAATAGAGTAAATGGTTTACACAAGGAACCTTTTATCTACTTTGTCAATTTTCCTAAAGCTTATGATTTTGTCATTTAAAGAAAGTTATAGTGCTGCTTGGAAAACATAGAAGTTCCTAGAACACTATTATTGACTATTGATGAGTAGTAAGTATTTTCTACACCTAATCATATGAATCACTAGCATGTGCATGTGATCTAATTGAATTCCATGGACTCTATATATTTAAGTAACCTATATTCTTAGATGGTGAAAAATGTGGTTAGTAGTCATTAACTTCCTAATCAACACTTGTGTTAATCTATTCATATGGTTAAGTGTAATCGAGAAATAGGATATTTTTTTAATATTTTTTATTGTTTCTTTATATCATAGAATGGTTAAAAAAATGAAGGAGTTAAGTATTTAATCTAACTAATTACTTAACTAAACTATCCTAAACATGGAGCATCCATTTCCACTTTTCGTACATATCTTGAACATATACTAATGCTATTGGATTACCAAGTGTTTTTGCTGGGCATACCAAATATCTACTATTGGGATTACCAAACATTAATATATTATGCTTGTTGTCATCATAATCACATTACTTATAGATCTAAATATTAAATACTTAAAGAAAAGAAAGTAAATTGCATTTAAAATAAAATATTGGAAAACAAACTTAAATTAATCCAAGTGCTACAATGAATAAAAGAAATCTCAATTTTATTATTAGTCATGCAACTATGTCTAGGTACATATTGCACTCGAATAAAATGTCAAACAATCACTTTAATCCGCACTACGGGCACTCAGAGAGAAAAGTTTGCTAATTTCTACAAAGAGAGACTAGAATAGTCTAGCTAAGGTATAAACCAAATAGTGCCATACATGTGACAGGTGTGAGTACTTAAATAACTAATGGCTAGATTAGCATCAATGCATATGCACTAATGCATCTTCAGATGTGTTGATAGGCATGCATCGATGTAGTTACCTTATTTGATATTTCATAATACCTTCATGGTTAAATAAAATCTTGTCCTTAAGTAAACAAAAATAGGATTAAGTTTCTTACAAACTATGAGGAAGTATGGAACTAACTAATTGATTGACTCTTAAGTGCCATGTGGTATAACTTACAAAATTAGTGCAATTTTATAAAGAATAAGGATACTTAAATAAAAATAGTATCTTGCTAAATGGATGGAAAAGGGATGAATGCTTCACATTGTACTTAGAGGTGGAGGCTCCTATGTTGCAAAAGATCCTTCATCACATCCTAATGCTGCTAGAGGCCTTGGCTATCCTGCTGCTACTACTACTACTACTACCGAAAATTGAAAGTCATCTATGAGTACCTTCATTTTCTCTTCTTTTTTGCATGAGTCATAAATAGTTCAGGTTACTTTACCTAGATGTATTAGTGCTAGAATATCCCATGGGCATGAGAGTGTTGGAAACATCTCTTTCATGTTGACAAAATAGGCTATGAATTGCTTACATTCAATGTCAAATATATATATAAGGTTCTGTAGCTTTTGGAGTTACTTATTTTTTTGGCTAGGTTCTTAGTAATAGATCTTTGATTGGTGAATTAGCTCTTGAGAACCTTAAGCCATATGTTGGCCACATCCAACTTTTGTTTAGTCTCCTTATGGAGATTGAACTTTGCTTCATAAAGGAGGTAAGAGTTGGCCATCTACTTCTTTAATTTAGTCCTTGGCCTTCTCATAGTTAGCATTGCCAGGTTTGTATATCAGAGGTTGGAAAACTTCATATACTAAGTCATCTCTTTGATTTGAAACTTCTTTAGGTGGATCTCTACTTGGTTATATGTGTTAAGTCCATCAAAGATGGGTTGTCACATATTGCCTCTTTGTTGAAGTTGTTGGTTGGCTTCCTTCATCTTTATCTTGGTTAACTTAATCTCCTTTTCATTGACTTCCTTATGCATCTTGACCTAGTTCCTGTAGTGGTTTTTAACACATTCATACTTTAAGGCTTCATTCATTCAAGTTATGATCTCAATATTAGTCTTTTCGTGAAGGTTCTGAGCCTCCTCCATTAAGAGATTCCTATTTTCTATAGTCAACCTCCTCATATCTAAGTTTACCTTGGCAAGTTGTTCCTATTACTAGAGAATGTACTCCCCCATTTGATCTTTCTATTGCTTAGCATTTTTTAGGTGATGATTATCATGAGTTAGTACCATGTTTTTCTTGCAAACTTATGAAAGATCATGGTTAGTATTATTAACCATTTCTTTTAATAGTGACACCTCAAAGATCATCATCTCCTTGGCATTCTCGACCTTCTAGTATTTTTGTTGAAGCTATTGGAAAGCTTTATCTCTTGTAAGTTCTTGTCTAAGAATGATAAGGTGGATTCTAAGTTCTACAACTTCGATAACCAACCATCGATTACTAGAAGTGGCCTTCTCAAGTTGCACATTGGAAATCATTAGCCTATCCTTTATCTCTAATAGTTGCGATTGAGTGGTTGATATATATTCTAAGAGATCAAAGATCTTTGAAACTAGTTATCCAACTTCCACTAGCTATTTCAACACTTCCTCATGTTGGGGTAGAACTCATCCTTTCACTCCTTGCTCCTTCTGATGCATGTATATTTTTCTTGATAGTAATATTAGAGATAGATGCAACAGAAGCATTTAGAGCTTTGCCAACTCATTCTGCCACCACCTTTGTTGTTGTCTCTTATTCTTTATGTGACATGACTAGGACCATTACTCCTTCACCTTCCTCCAAGATCAAAGAAAAGGCTATTACATTCCCAAAAATTTCAAGGAATTATTATCTTGGAATGGACATAGTAACTTCTCTGATAGTAGGATTGGAGTGAATAGATGTCTAGTTCCTTTGTGCTTAGAATAATGGTACCATTTTACTATCTAGCTAGCTGATGGTACTTGTGAACTTATTTAGGTGGCTCATGGATGGATGATAGAATAAAGATTTTCCACCATCTCCAGAGGCTTGCTATTACTATAGCTACTACTCTCTAATCTTCCTTAGTATTTCTATAGTTGCTAATATTTATGATGTTGTCTCTAGTTTTTTCAGATGATGATGGAGGTGGTTGCTCCTCTTCTTAAGGTTTGGCCAAAGCTTTATCTTTCATCATATCTTTCTAAGAGGTGGTAGAAGCTCTATGGATCATATCATTCAAGTAACAAGCTATGCCTTTCCTTTTATAGAGTTTTCTAATTAGGCATAGAAATAAGAGTGTCTTCTATCCTTCTCATTTTCTTTGAAACATTTTTCAATCTCTAAGAAGATGAGTTGATGTAGGTTGACTAAGAAATTTTCACTTAGATTTGTACATGTTTGGGCTGAGAAGGTTACAACCTTGTTGGACCTTACCATTGGATTGAGGGAATAGCCACAATTTTATAATATGCATGCTCCACCTTGCTAAGGGTACCATACGTTTTATAGCTCACTCCACAACACCTTTGAACCCACTTCCTTTTAGCCTTTAGGTCCACTTGGATGGATATCTTTGCCAACTTTGTCTTAGTATTAGGAAACTTGAGAGCTTCTACTATGGCCTCAACTAAGTAAGAGATGATGATGTCCTTTATTTTAATAATGACATCTTCTTGTCAGTTTTTCCAAAAGAGATAGATTTTCCCCATGTACCATTCCCTACTAGTGGAGAGATTGGACCATAGTGGAGACTCTTGTAGTTATGTTCAAATATTATCTAGCACAAGCTCTAAGAATGACTCAAAGTTTAGCTCCTATAGGATGAAGCTTTGAATCACCTTGGTATGGATCTTTTCTAGGTGGGCTTTTGTAAGTGTGATTTGAAGATTAGATCTCAGCCTTGAAAGTTTGTCTTGCCTAGATTACCCTATTTCTACTGTAGGAATGTATTAGATAGATTTCACATTGGGCTCCTCTTGTAGGGATCCAAGAGTATGAGTAACTTTAGCTGCTTACTTTTGGAGTTTTTGTTGCTATTTTTGTTAGTCCCTTCCTCCTTGTGACTACTTTTCCTAAGGCTATGATGCCCCTCCTACCTATGGTCCTCTTTTGGGTGCCATATATGATTACAAATAGAACCCAATATTATTTCTTAGGCATAACCTTTGTCCTTTGGATACCTTTCTTTATTTGATCAAGTTATGTTTATTAGTTAGATGGGATTTTATCATTAAGCCAATATTTGGTGATCATAGTCTTATGCTATTATTTTATTTACATTCTAATGGAGGTTAATTATTGATATTATCTCTTGTGATCATTAATTTAATATTATTTTAATATCTTATTTATGGGGAGTTAGAAAAAATTATGAAAAATTTTCTAAGAAAACCTAGTGTCTAATGCTCCAACAATGTAAATAATATCTTTGGTAGCTTGAGAATCAAAGAATGGGTGGAACTAACTAAGTGGTGTGAAAGTTATGGCTCTTGAAGGTTTTTGAGCTTTGAAAAATTTTAAGAAATCCTCTAGCATTTGGAAGAAATGATGAAAAATAAAATAAGTTTCATGCATATATATAGTATTTTTGTCATGCATCGATAGGGATGTGTTAACGTAGCTCTTTGTAGTTTTATTTTTCACTTAAGATTTTAAGGAAATTTAGAGGAGTTTGGGATTGAAATAAGAGCCAAATGAAAGCTAGAAATCTAGAAAATCATAGCAACAACAAAATTGAAGGTATGGTTTAATAACTTGAAGCATTTGAAACACATGGGATGAGTTATCAGAGGATGTTTCCAATGTGAAAAATAAGGAAAAAATGGAATTTTTTAGACTATTGAAATGATCAAGTTTGCAATTGGATGATGGCTAGAAAATTGAACTTAAGGTAAACCAAAATAGATGTTAGTGGGTCCTTCCTAAAGTAGTCATATGCCTAATATGCTCTTGCATATTGATGAGTAATGATTATGCCCTATGCTCAACCATACAAATTACTTGCATTCACTTAGCAATCTAGTCAAATTATACAGACTTTAGGTTTCTAGGTACACTAGTTTTAGGAGGTAAATCTAATTGTTACAATTGCTGTCTTCCTAGTTCCACTTGTGAAGTGCAAATGTATGGTTAAGTGTAATTGAGGCATATGATTTTTATCATTTTATCTTTTATGAATTTAGTTGTCTAAGAATAAGAATAGAGTAATTAAATGTTCAACTAATCTAATAACTAGCTAATATTTAACTAATCCTAACATAAGCATTCGTTCCCACTTTTCTTACACATCTTGAACACATTATAGCACCACTAGGTTACCAAGTGTTAATCACTATTAGGATTACCAAACATTAAACATATGCTCAAAGTGGTTGTACTTATGTTTGATAATTAATTAATATTAATTAATTATGTAGAAACATTAATGTAAATTGCATGAATATTAAATGCATAAAGAAAACATT
>MNCI01009654.1:14098-30311 GCA_015680685.1 Gnetum montanum | reverse complement strand
TATAATGAATATAAATGTTTATATAGGTAAGATATAATATATCATGTTCATATATATGTATATATAATCACATTATGTTTTTATAAAATTAATTAGATTAGTTAAGCTAAAATTACAGTAAACTAGACTACATCAATTTACTATTAATAATAAACTAATAATAAGCTTAATAGTTACCATTATAATAACTAAATTAACATTAATTAAGCTTCAATAATAATTAATTATATAAAATTAATTTAAATTTATTCCTTTATTATAGGTACTTATTTAAAATTGACCCAAATTTGGGGTTTAACATAGCCCTTGACTAGCCTTTGGCCAATGCCTAACCATAAAGGTGAAAATAGGATAAAGTAGAACATTAATAGGTGCGTAATAAAATTATGCTATTGTTATTTTTAGATAGTTTTTTAGCTATTCATAATTTTAATATATTTAAAAAATTAATATTTAAAATAACAAGACAAGAATTAGGTTTGTCTATTATCCAAATATTTATTTACTAATTATATTTATATGCTTAATCCTCTTTTGATAATAAAGCCTTATTATTGAATATGAGTCCACATATAACTCGGTTAGGAAGGCCCTACCTAGGATTGCTTGGGCTTAATGTCACTTCACAAGGTTTACTTCGTTAGGTGTAAGAATGCCTTATAATCGCAAGGTTTAAACCTCTTCTATGATTTAAGGATTCGAGATGCATTACTTACATTTGACTCATTCCCTAACTTATTCTTGGATCAACTTCCATGTTGGTTATACTTTACTATCATATCATTTATTAGTTGGTTATCATAGTCGTGCCCCCACCTGCCGCACCCCCCCACCATAATTAAATGAAGATATGTATCATACTAAGGTGAATTAGCAAAATCTCACTTATTGAAAGGGAAACATGGTTAAAGGATATATCAAAAGCAAAAATTTCCTTGGGTTTTATATATCTAAAGGACTAAGGGAATACCAAAGGCAATGGGTAAAAAAGTATTAGTATCCATCATTGGTCACCATAGTAGGAATCTCAACCATTGACAGCTATGGAAGATATGATGGGAAACACAAAGAAAACCCATGCATAAAAGCACCATTAGTTAGAAGAGAGGACTATGTGAATGAAAAATAGAAAGATAACTCAACAAAAATGAAAAAGAGGAATAAAAAAAGTTAAAACAAGATAAAAGGAAAAAGAGCACAATAAGATGATAAATATATGAAAATAGAAACAAAGTGAAACAATAGTTTAAAAAGTACAAAGAAACAAAAGCAAAGTAACAAAATAATGGAGTAAAAGGAATGATTAAAAGTGAAGGTGCCCATTAGGATGCCAACTATGGATGAGTGACTCCTTTGTTGCTAGTGTTATACCCTAGTTGGTTATTTCTAATTCACAATTCTAATTGTTGGTTATTTCTAATTCAAAATTATTTCACAATGCACAAAAATTCTTCCAATCCTACTGAGTTCTATCAATGCAATGATGGGATATTAGCATACATTAGTGGATACCTCTATAACCTTTTGAAACCTAAGAATTAATTTCATGGGCTCCATCATGATAATGTCTAGCAGGAAGATATTCATAATCATTGTTTATTGAGTATTATATCAAGTGGGTAGAAGCTGCTACAATGACTAATTACATAATAACTGACTGCTAAATTTTTAGTACTAGAAACCTAGAAATAAGGTCCTATACTATAATCATATTTTGCCCTCTACATGATTGTGATTAGCATACTCAATGTGCCTAATGTCAATATCATTTGACCTTTACATGATTATGATTATAGTCTAGCTTGAAAAGAATGCTTAATGAGTCTTAACTTACTAGATGAAAATAGGATGGTAGCACTAATGCATAATGACATCTATGAGGTCTACTTCAAACAAAGGCATGATAGTAAAAGTAGGCACATTGAATTGAAACCTAGAGATAAAGTCCTATACCATAATCACAATCATGTAGAAAGCAAATGATTGTAGTATATGTAAACAATATCACTTAGATGGATGGCATTGTGTCATATGTTGAATTGCAAACCATAAGGTACAAAAATGATGTTGAAAACAAACATGAACATTAACAATATGCCAATAAAAGAAACACTCCTTGGTTTAAGATTGTAGCTTATGGTTTGCAATTCACTTTTTCGAGTTCACCACATATGCTAGTATAACACATTGCTATGGTCAACCATAAATCCTACCAAGGTTTCTTATCAGCTATATGTCCAATTGTTTATATGGTTTATGAGAAGCAATTCTGGTTGCTTGAATTTGTAGATGTTAAATTGCCAAAGGTGAATCTACATAGCAAAACCTCTATAAATGAAATCTAAAAAGGATTAAAAAAATTTCTTTGAGCATGTTTGATTGCTTAAATTTGTAAATGTTCAATCTTTAGAGGTGAATTTAGCAATAACACCTATAAAAATAAAACTTGAAAAGAATCCAAAAAGCAATAAAAGTTAATATGAGAGGGCTGTAACAAAAATCCTGCTAGGCATCCTCACCACACAACCTAATTTTTTAACCTAAAAGTTCCAGTTTTTTGTTTTTGAATGGAGGTACAACTCTAATATGATAAAAATTGAATCCCAACCTGCAACATCTGAGAACTCTGTTTTCAAACAAACTCCCTGCACCAAATGAACCTCTTTTAGAAGAGTGTCGAAATATTAACCTCTTAGATTGAGTGTCGAAATAATATGGAAGTGAAGTAACAGATATGATTTGTTTATTCATGGAAGTTAGTTACGACCACCCTAGAGTCTAGGAACAATGTTTGTAAATATTAAACATGAATATGCGAATGCCGATGACGTTTTCCATGATAACCAAGGTGGCCGAAAGAAAAGTGAAGACAAGACAAAACAAAATGTCTTACAGATATCATAACCACCGTGAACAGCCAGCAAATTTATAAATTAAAGAAGTCACAGAAGTCACAGAGGCCAACAGCCTATACGTTAAAAATGTTAGCAATTCCGCGTAGATAATATTCTGGTGGCATTCCATGTAACAAAATCTAAACAGTCAAAACTTAATATTTCAGTGAAACAGAGCTCCAACAAAAGATACCACCTAACCTCGACCTTGCTGTTAAAGATGGGCAAAAGCAAAAATGGAACTAGCACAAGCCCTCTTTTTGCTGTATGAGCGGGAAACTGAAATGGCAGGAACAGGTAAAAGAATCACGTTGGGAAGGAACATCCGTTTAAAGGGAAGCAAGCTATGACAACATATGTATTTAATAACAGCAAGGATTACAACCCAACTCCAGAAAGAAGACTGTAATCAACCATCGATAATATCTAAATAAAATCAACGCATCAAGCACACAGATAAGAATATTGGCATTCCACAAATTCAGGCATGAAACTCTTTTAGGTAGCACAACAGTTTAAGCAACATAATTTTCATAAACTAGCACTTCAATACTACGTCCACATAGAAACAATAGTTTATGATAGAAATTAATTATTACAAGAATTCCAAACCAAACAAGTACAGCCTCAAAGGCAGCAGACACCATAACATGACAAAATAACAATAGAAATTCCACCAAACATTAGAACAGTTAACTTAAACATGACAAATTTCTCAGAATCCACCACGGAGACGAAGCACCAAGTTGCAGTGTAGACTCCTTCTGGATGTTGTAGTCGGCCAAGGTCCGACCATCTTCCAGCTGCTTGCCTGCAAAGATGAGCCTCTGCTGGTCAGGAGAAATACCTTCCTTGTCCTGAATCTTTGCCTTCACATTGTCAATAGTATCAGAGCTTTCAACCTCCAATGTGATGGTCTTTCCAGTGAGGGTCTTCACAAAGATCTGCATTCCTCCACGCAGACGCAGAAAAAGATGAAGGGTTGACTCCTTCTGGATGTTGTAATCCACAAGAGTCCGGCCGTCTTCCAACTGCTTACCTGCAAAAATCAGCCTCTGCAGATCCGGAGGAATACCCTCCTTGTCTTGAATCTTGGCCTTGACATTGTCAATTGTATCGGAGCTCTCCACTTCCAAAGTGATGGTTTTCCCCGTAAGTGTCTTGACAAAAATCTGCATTCGACCCCTAAGACGAAGAGGTCGAAGAACCAGATGAAGGGTAGATTCCTTCTGAATGTTGTAATCAGCCAGTGTCCGCCCATCCTCCAGTTGCTTACCAGCAAAATTCAGCTTTTGCTGGTATGGGGGAATTCCCTCCTTGTCCTGGATTTTGGCCTTCACGTTATCAATGGTGTCAGAACTCTCCACTTCCAAAGTGATTGTCCTACTGGTGAAAGTTTTGACAAAAATCTGCATTCGACCCCTAAGACAAAGAACCAGATGAAGGGTAGATTCCTTCTGAATGTTGTAATCAGCCAGTGTCCGCCCATCCTCCAGTTGCTGGTGCCCATGCTCATCCTCCAGTTGCTGGTGCCCATCCTCCAGTTGCTTACCAGCAAAGATCAGCTTTTGCTGGTCTGGGGGAATTCCCTCCTTGTCCTGGATTTTGGCCTTCACATTATCAATGGTGTCAGAACTCTCGACTTCCAAAGTGATTGTCCTACCGGTGAGAGTTTTGACAAAAATCTGCATTCGACCCCTAAGACGAAGAGGTCGAAGAACCAGATGAAGGGTAGATTCCTTCTGAATGTTGTAATCAGCCAGTGTCCGCCCATCCTCCAGTTGCTTACCAGCAAAGTTCAGCTTTTGCTGGTATGGGGGAATTCCCTCCTTGTCTTGGATTTTGGCCTTCACATTATCAATGGTGTCAGAACTCCCCACTTCCAAAGTGATTGTCCTACTGGTGAAAGTTTTGACAAAAATCTGCATTCGACCCCTAAGACAAAGAACCAGATGAAGGGTAGATTCCTTCTGAATGTTGTAATCAGCCAATGTCCACCCATCCTCCAGTTGCTGGTGCCCATCCTCCAGTTGCTTACCAGCAAAGATCAGCTTTTGCTGGTCTGGGGGAATTCCCTCCTTGTCTTGGATTTTGGCCTTCACATTATCAATGGTGTCAGAACTCTCCACTTCCAAAGTGATTGTCCTACTGGTGAAAGTTTTGACAAAAATCTGCATTCGACCCCTAAGACAAAGAACCAGTTGAAGGGTAGATTCCTTCTGAATGTTGTAATCAGCCAGTGTCCGCCCATCCTTCAGTTGCTTACCAGCAAAGTTCAGCTTTTGCTGGTATGGGGGAATTCCCTCTTTGTCCTGGATTTTGGCCTTCACATTATCAATGGTGTCAGAACTCCCCACTTCCAAAGTGATTGTCCTACTGGTGAAAGTTTTGACAAAAATCTGCATTCGACCCCTAAGACAAAGAACCAGATGAAGGGTAGATTCCTTCTGCATGTTGTAATCAGCCAATGTCCGCCCATCCTCCAGTTGCTGGTGCCCATGCCCATCCTCCAGTTGCTGATGCCCATCCTCCAGTTGCTTACCAGCAAAGATCAACTTTTGCTGGTCTAGGGGAATTCCCTCTTTGTCCTGGATTTTGGCCTTCACATTATCAATGGTGTCAGAACTCTCCACTTCCAAAGTGATTGTCCTACCGGTGAGAGTTTTGACAAAAATCTGCATTCGACCTCTAAGACGAAGAGGTCGAAGAACCAGATGAAGGGTAGATTCCTTCTGAATGTTGTAATCAGCCAGTGTCCGCCCATCCTCCAGTTGCTTACCAGCAAAGTTCAGCTTTTGCTGGTATGGGGGAATTCCCTCCTTGTCTTGGATTTTGGCCTTCACATTATCAATGGTGTCAGAACTCCCCACTTCCAAAGTGATTGTCCTACTGGTGAAAGTTTTGACAAAAATCTGCATTCGACACCTAAGACAAAGAACCAGATGAAGGGTAGATTCCTTCTGAATGTTGTAATCAGCCAGTGTCCGCCCATCCTCCAGTTGCTGGTGCCCATGCCCATCCTCCAGTTGTTGGTGCCCATCCTCCAGTTGCTTACCAGCAAAGATCAACTTTTGTTGGTCTGGGGGAATTCCCTCTTTGTCCTGGATTTTGGCCTTCACATTATCAATGGTGTCAAAACTCTCCACTTCCAAAGTGATTGTTCTACCGGTGAGAGGTTTGACAAAAATCTGCATTCGACCCCTAAGACGAAGAGGTCGAAGAGCCAGATGAAGGGTAGATTCCTTCTGAATGTTGTAATCGGCCAGTGTCCGCCCTTCGTCCAGTTGCTGGTGCCCATGCCCATCCTCCAGTTGCTTACCAGCAAAGATCAGCTTTTGCTGGTCTGGGGGAATTGCCTCCTTGTCCTGGATTTTGGCTTTCACATTATCAATGGTGTCAGAACTCTCCACTTCCAAAGTGATTGTCCTACCGGTGAGAGTTTTGACAAAAATCTGCATTCGACCCCTAAGACGAAGAGGTCGAAGAACCAGATGAAGGGTAGATTCCTTCTGAATGTTGTAATCAGCCAGTGTCCGCCCATCCTCCAGTTGCTGGTGCCCATCCTCCAGTTGCTTACCAGCAAAGATCAGCTTTTGCTGGTCTGGGGAAATTCCCTCCTTGTCCTGGATTTTGGCCTTCACATTATCAATGGTGTCAGAACTCTCCACTTCCAAAGTGATTGTCCTACCGGTGAGAGTTTTGACAAAAATCAGCATTCGACCCCTAAGACGAAGAGGTCGAAGAACCAGATGAAGGGTAGATTCCTTCTGAATGTTGTAATCAACCAGTGTCCGCCCATCCTCCAGTTGCTTACCAGCAAAGTTCAGCTTTTGCTGGTATGGGAGAATTCCCTCTTTGTCCTGGATTTTGGCCTTCACATTATCAATGGTGTCAGAACTCTCCACTTCCAAAGTGATTGTCCTACCCATGAGAGTTTTGACAAAAATCTGCATTCGACCCCTAAGACAAAAAACCAAATGAAGGGTAGATTCCTTCTGAATGTTGTAATCAGCCAGTGTCCGCCCATCCTCCAGTTGCTTACCAGCAAAGATTAGCCTTTGCTGATCCTGGATTTTGGCCTTGACATTGTCAATGGTATCAGAGCTCTCTACCTCAAGGGTAATTGTCTTACCAGTCAATGTCTTCACAAATATTTGCATCCCTCCTCTCAGACGGAGCACCAAATGAAGGGTCGACTCTTTCTGAATATTGTAATCCGCAAGAGTTCTACCGTCTTCCAACTGCTTTCCAGCGAAAATTAGCCTCTGCTGGTCCGGGGGAATCCCTTCCTTGTCTTGGATCTTGGCCTTCACATTATCAATTGTGTCGGAGCTCTCCACCTCCAGAGTAATGGTCTTTCCTGTGAGGGTTTTCACAAAGATCTGCATACTTGCTGAGAAAGTCTCAAGAACCTGCAAACAAAGTTGCAAAAACCCGTAAGATTCTAGGTGGAGACTTGACACAACTGCCTTGAAAGTTAGTGGAACACACACATGATAAAAAGAATACATTCATTCACCAAAATCAAAAATATTTTTCAGGAAACAAATATAACATCAAACATACGAAAAGTATTCAAAAACCATACCGAAAAATTATAAATCCACCTCGGATAATTAAAGAGAGAACAACATAACATAACAAAAAACCCCTCTTGGGTGCCCTTGCAAATATATCTTTGGGGCAAGGGGTAGAGGCCAAACCTAAAAATCCCGAAAATTCCTAATACATAAGCAAAACGTTAATATGATAGCGCAAATCCAAAATAGCAAATACCACCAGTCCCCATTAAGTTACAGGCAAGCGACAACCGATGCAACAAAAAAATCTCAAAAATACAAATATCATAATCATCCAGAAGCAATATCTGCCAGACGCTGAAAAAAATACCATAAGTAAAGCCCCAGGCGAGTACGGGAAAACAAAAAAACACAATTTTGCGAATACCTGCTTCAAGATGTGGAACGAAAAGAAAAAAGAGGAGAGAAAAAAAAACAAACAACTCTGCGAACAACTGATTCGAAAAGAGAAAATCGGAAAGAACAGCGGAAGATCACCATACCTGAAAACGCCGAAGAAGAGAAGAATTTCCTTGAATGCTTGATAAAAAACAAAAGATCTCACACGCACGGCATGACTCGCTGCTAACAGCAACGAGGGGGTGCTGTTCAAGATGAGCTGGACGTCTGGAAATTTCGCACAATTATTTTTCTAATATTTTTATTAAAGGCTTCGCGGTGACAGATACAAGCCATCTAACGACATCTCTTAAGAATAGGAAGATAAATTCAGTTGGATCATGTTAAAAAAGAGGCTCACCGACACCTTCATGCGTGAGTATTTTTGGTTTTTTTTTTTCTTTTTTTTTGTGGGAGATTACATAATCTTTGCCTATACATTATCAGGGCATTGAATGCGAAACCTTTTCTTTTCAGTATTCAGCGTATAGTTGAATTAAGACCTTTATACTTCATCACTACCCATATTTGGAGTTTCGAAATTAAGAGTTTCACCTATACATGAAGGTACTTGTCTTGGATCGGCCAGATAATGAGGTAACACCTTATTTATGACTATATTTTCTTATGTTGTAATAATCAAGTTAGCTTAGGAGTATAGGTCTTGGCCTGATTTGATTCTACTAGGTATCTAAGTTATAAACTTCTGTAAATCTTGGGGTGTATCTATGTTTCAATTATTTTGGATTCCAACACCCAAAAATTTCTTGAATTTTTGAAATCAAATATAAAAGTTAATTATAGAATCAATTATGAAACCAAAGCCCAAATTGAAATTGTTATTTATGTTCATTAAGACCCCTTGGATTTATCAAACGAGCTTTAAAATTACTTTTACACTTTTTTCTTTTCTTAAAAAAAATTGCAAATTAGTGTTGTGCAATGGAATCAAACCTATGATATGGGGTTACCAAGCTAAGACTTTTACCACTAAGCTAACTCATCATGGCAATTCATAGGCATACAACTTGTCCTTTTTTTAGGGGGCATTGGAACCTGAAATAATTGAAACATAGGTACACCTCAAGATTTATAGAAGTTTATAACTCAATGCTACAAGAATCAAGTTTATGACCTATGTCTCAAAGTGTAGCTTAAAATCATATTTTATTAATTAACAATTTAACAAACCATGAAGCTAACTATAACATAATTAGCCTGTAACTATTAGAAGATGGTTCTTAAATTAGAAATTTGGGATAAGTCTTGGGGTGTACCCATAGTCAAATTATTTTAGGTTTCAATAACCTTCTCCCAAAAAACAAAAAACAAACTAGGTAGCATGTTAAAATGCAAAATAATGTGAATATAGGTACACTATAAGACATATAGGCAACATGATATATTAGAATAATTATACAGGAATATAACAAGATCTCAAGTGTGGGGGATGGGGGATATGGGAAATAAAGATTTTTTTTTTAATAGAGCAACATATATACATGTAGCATATGATAAACCAAATAGAAAGGATAAAAAAGAAATACACAAGTAGCAGCTAACAAACCAAATAAAAAGGGTTTAAAAAACACAAGCAGTAGTTGATAGAACAGATAGAAATAACACGAAAACAAAGACTCAACAAATTTGGGGATGCCTACTTAGGAATTGCTCCTTACAATTAGGCTAATAACAAAAGAAAGAAGCACCCTTTTAGAAATTTACTTTTCACTAAGACTGACTATAATCAATAATACAAGTAGAATGATGAAAGAATCAAATACAACAAATGAGAGCTGGAATTAGAAAAAGGAGCTCCCATGTAAAGAATTGTGTTGAATAAGCTTACTTGCATTAGAGCATCTATCACTCATAAATTTGAACCAAGGTTGCAAAAGATGAATCAACTAATTAATCTCTAAGTAAATTTTTGGAGGTGGTTCTTCAATGTCAGTGTCAAAGATCAAAGAAGAGGTGGGGTTATCAATGTCAAAGAGCATTAACAAACCTTAAAAGAAAATAAGTCAAGACAATGAAGTAGGGAAGGAGAAAATTTTAGAGAGCACCTCCAAAACTATAGAGATGAGGCAAGCTTGAAGAAAGAAGAAACATCTTTCTAAGGAAGAAGATCTCTCTTTGGAGACCCCAAAAATAAAGGTCTCCCAAGAGAAGTTGAAGGAATGAATAAGTAAGTTAGCATGGATTTTATGTTAATTCAACATATTTTATTTAATTGTAATTGATGCAACATAGTTTCTAGTTTTAATATTAGCAAAGAACAACATGATGCTAAAACTTAGGTTATATTTGGTAGAAGCTACTCGTGATAGAAGAGCAATGGAATGGGAAGCAAAGAAGCTACATTCAAATCTTTCTTTGATCCTTGAAGGTCGGAATGAAGGTATGAGCATAGCGGAGATGGATTTCCCGCATGACTTTTTTTCATCCAAGGAAAATGAAGGGGATAGAAAAAGCTTGAATCCCTTTTCTAACCTCTAAACCTTGATGAAATAGGTCAAAAAGAATAAGAAAGTGAGAATAGGAAGGATGAACTATCATAACTAGAGATCCTACCTTCACCTCCTGTAGATGTCACTTCTCCATCTAACAAATCAATTTTGAATGATTCAAACATTGGCAAGTGTGTAAAGGAAGTGATGAGTTGGAAGCTTTCCACATCATATGATAAGTGTAATTGACATTATGTCAAACGTTGCATGCTAATTCTGCAAATGTAGAAAAGACTTAACCATTTTCTTCTATTTACTAGAGATGAAAAGAAAAATCTAAGCTTGTGTAAAAGACAAGTAGACAATGTTGGAAAGATTAGGAAAGAACATGGAGAGAAAGCTAAATTTAATCTCTCCAAGAGAAGGTAAGTAACTCAAAACATTATTATTGCAAAAATAATGTTCATTATTAGTGGTAGAGAATTTGATGTTCTTCTACTTACCTTGCAAAAATAAAGATTAAGTTAGATAAGACTCATGCAACCTTTCATGATTCAATGGTAGATGTCGATGTAGCAGTAGAGAAGATTGTTGTAGATATGGGCTATGAGCAGGCCAACACAAATGCCATACCCCTAGACTTCTTAAAGAAAGCATGCAAAGAAAAAGAAGAGAATGAATGACAAATAAGGATGTTATTTGACTAAGTGGGGTTGCTATAAGTAGAGATAAGGGGCAACAACATGGTTAGGCATAGCCCTCCTCTCCATGAATATTAAAGAGAAAGAAATAAAGGTGTTGAGTTTCAAAGAGTGCTAATGGAGTGAAAGAAATCAAGCTTAGCAATGACTCATTCCATGATGAGTCTAAGGAATTGTACAACAACATGGAAGAGTTGGTGCAAAAAATGCCAAATGAATAAGAGGTGGCACAAAAGGGAGTATAAAAAATTATTGAAGGAAAATAAGAGTTTGTTTGTAGATAAGGAAATAATAAGTCTATTTATTAAATCAATCAAGTTAAAAGAATTGTTTACAAATCTTGCAAATAGTATGGTCATCACCACACTGGAAGAAGAACAAAGAGGCCTACAAGAGGAACCTATAGTAGAAGGGGATGATGATGATGATATCTCCCTAGTGGAATTGATAGCCTATGAGGAATAATAGGCTAACATTCTATCAAGGATTGAGAGTTCAACTCTTGACACACTAGACATAGCCAATTTGAGCTTGGAGGAGATAGAACAAAGAATATTGGAGATATATAAAGTGACGCAAGGTAAACATTAAAACTTTAGGCAATCATTTTATTCTATCTCATCTAATTGATAAAATAAAACAAAACTAATGTGTTTGTTTTGATTTTTGTATGCAGATCCTATGGAAAGTAGCTAGAAATCAGCAAAAGAGCCTACTTCTATGTAGATTGATGAAGAAGAAGAGGAAGCTATTGGAGAGAAATAAGGCTACTGAGTTTCATTTGATGCATTCTCTATGTTTTATGCAAAGCAAACTCTTTGTAAGACATTAAGTGTGTTTGACGTTCCAAGAAAATAATACATCATGTCAAATGTTGTGACATGCATTAGTTGTAAAGAATATGAAAATAAAATAAAATAAAGATAGTTTTTCACATCATTTCAAGTTAACCATCTTTATGTGTTTGATAGTTAAGAAATTGACATGATTTGATGAATTTGATAACTACATATTAATTTAACATTACTTGTTAACAACAAGCAATTAAAAAAGGGTTAGAATAAAAGTTCGGCATTGAAGTTAAGCATGATACCTAATAAACATTAGTAGACATTCATCACTTGGAGAGTGACAAACAAGTATGAATGATGTACAATGTTGAATTGTTTCAATGCGCTGTAGTTCATATTCTAAAATCATTATGTACTATAATGATTATAGAAAGAAACACAAAGAATCAATGTCATTTTNAGACTAAGTGCCTACACGCCTTATGGAACACTTAAGGTTAATCATTCAANAAAAAGTACTAGTAGATGTCTACCACTTAAAAGACGTGGTAAACAAGAAATTAAAGCATCTTAAAACTTAAGTATCTAAAGTTATTGTGTTTGTGATGAATTTTCGATTAGTTACATGATAAGAACAAGAGGAATCCTTCTTTTTAGGCGAGGATATGTCAAGTTCTCCAAAGCCTAAATTAAAAAAATCTATATTAGAGATAGATTTGTTCNCTATTCGTTATTGGGATTACCAAGCGTAACGCATGTGCTCGAAGCGATCGTACTGAATGCACTTAACTAGGACTGTTGAGGGTTGAGAGAGATTAATTAAATAATAAAGCATTTAAAAAATTAACGATAATTAAAGTCCTAATTAGCTTAGTTCATCCACTACAAGGTTTATCCAAAAAGTTCGTCTTTATTTCCGTACACAAACTTGTGCTTAGGTACAATATTTGCTCGAATAAAGATCTGTTCAATTTGGGACTCCTACTGCGGGCACATGGAAATTACTCTAACTATGGAATGGAAAAACTACAAGAGTTTGGCTAAGGTCTAGATCTAGATGGAGAAACAAGGGAGAGTCGCCTCTTATTTATAGATTTGGCAACGTGCTACGATATCGCGTACACGATATCGTAGGGGAAGACACAATATCGCGTCCCATCATACCCCCATGACTGAATAAAAACTCATCCTCGAGTTCCTTACAAAATATTAGGAATTTATGGGATTATTAACTTGAATGGACCTAATGGTAAATGGGATGACATGTGAACGGATCATCATTACAGAACATGAAAAAATTGGTGTTCACGACAACAATAGTGAACACTTTATACATTTGACATTAAGCCTTATTTGGTAGCTGAGAGAGAAGAGAGAAGAGAGAAGAAGTTTGCTGCTACCCATGCCAAGATTGCACCTTTCGTTGTCTATCCATAAGCATGCCATCCATAGTGTTCCCTCCAGATCTAATCCGTTGTTGTATGATTACCATCTGCACACATAACACGATCTTATATTAGCAAGGGTAAATGAATCACAATGCAGTTGATACCTTGATTTGGTGAAAAGGTCCATTGGCTGAGTTGTGGTATGGCTGATTGCAGATTCTGGAGATATAATATCGATGACTATCGAGGGTGTAGGGGTTAGTAGAAAATCAAAAAAATTAGGTTAGGACCCCCATGACTAAGTGTGAACCTCTGATAGTGATAGAATGGAGAAAGAAAAGGAATAAGAAAGATGGAGAAAAAGAGACAACTGCAACGTTGATGAAATGGATGTCAAGATGTAAATGAACAAAATAAGGTTGATTGCAAAAATGTTAAGGGAAAGAATTTAACTAGTGCACCAAATAGAAATGCTAGTGGGTCCTCCCCAAAGCAAGCTCATGCCCTTAATGCCCTGACAAACCCACATTCGAAGAGTCCGTAGGTTCTAGGAATGTCATTTGGAACAAGAGTTAAAGTCTTAACCACAAGAATTTACCAAAAAGAAAACAATGCGTTAACCAAAATATACACTAATGATACAATCATCAATGAGGTGGAGAATGGAGGAAGAATGATAGAAAGAAGAGAATGGAATGGAATCTCAAGAACAAGGTGATGTACAACTCATTGTGTAGTTAATGATTAATGTGACTTAGTAGATCCCATTCCAAGTCCAGCCTCAAACAAACCACATTCAGTGACTTCACATTAATGGATTCGGCCAATCCATCCACTTGAAGTAACAAGAATGCCTTCACCAAAGAGCCACCACCATTTCAATGAAACGAAGGAGGAGAGAATGGGAAGCGAGAAGGGCCTTAGTTAGAGGGAACATGTTATTTTAGTTCCATAACCAGTGCTTATAGCCTAAATGATTATTTTGTCCAAGGGATGTGCTTTGAATTCTCACTGTTTTTTTTTTTTGTGTTTATACGTGAGAACCACACCATGCAAAGACTTTGTTATTTTTATTAGCTCAGCTTCTCGATGATGGAGCAATGTCAGAATGGTAAGAAAACTCAAAACAAAAACATCCAAGCACCCAAGAGAATGGCCAACAAAAATGCATCAAATCCCCTTGAAGTCACACCCTGTTCAATCCTTGAGTCCTTCCTTAGTTCAAGAAATGCCTAGTCACCGATTCGTTGATAGTTCTTATTTAGAAAGGGACTATACATTTCCAAGCCAAGAGAGACCATAGAAATTTATGGATGTATGGATGAAGTGAACTCATTGCTTGCTATATCAAAAGAACCATACCTTAGCATCAACATCGTAACTTAAAGTTAAAAACCAAACATTAGCAATCAATAGAAATAGTTCATGTCATCATTAAGAGCACTTATTGGGTGACAAACTTAACAAAATGGATAAGACACACATAAATAAAAGAAAAAGTATAAATGATGTTGTAAAAAAAAAATAAGAAAAGTTAAAAGATTTTGTAAAACAAAAATGTGCAAAACAAAAATATGTAAAACAAAAATGTGTAAAACAAAAACGTAAGAGAAACTGAGGGCCCCAAATGATCAACATAGGTGGCCATCTCCCCATGAATGAATTGAAAGGGAGAGATCCAAAATAATGAGCATTTGTTTGAATTTCTTAAAAGTGTCCAACTTCTCCCAATCGATGTTTTTAGGTTAAGGGTTGGAAGTTGGCGATGCTCATATTTCAATGTATCTATGCTTTTGTTGTGGATGCAAGTTGTTCCCCCAATTCATTCCATGCATGTTGGTGGGTTTCTCTCTTGATTAGCTATCAACCACTAGGTGTTCTCTTGTTGTGTGGTTGCTACATACAGGCACCTTTGTATATGAGTTTCCTGGGCACACCAATTGCATGCAGAAGATGCTGAGCATTCCTCCAAGTCATCACCCTCTGAGTCACTGTATGTGATGCATGGAACTTTCTTCTTCTCGATCTTTCCATAAATGTTTACCTCAGATATTTCCAAGGAAAGATCGTGAATTCCTAGGCATGCGTTGATGGTGCTGAGCCATGCCCTCCCCATTATAATTGGGAAGTCCCCTTTGTTACTGTTGACTTCTATCACTAGGAAATCAGTTGGGTATGACCAACCACATATAGTGGTAATGATGTCCTCCACCAATCCCAAGGGAATAGTGATGGACTGGTTAGCCAGCTCAAGTTGAATATTACTCTTCTTGAGTGAAGGTAGGTTCTAGGCTTTATACATTTCTTGTGAGATTCATTTGACTTAAGAACTTGAGTCAAGAAGAACCTTATGAGGTTCATTCCTAGTGACTTGGAGATAAATTAGGGGGCTTCCAGGATCAGAGAATTTCTTGGGAAGGTGGCCCACCTTGATCTAGTCAATAACGGTATGTGTTAACATAACTGTGTGCGTTGAGCTCTGTTGTTGGTTTGAAGGGAGCTCCAAAGCCTTATTTGTTGGAGGAGTGTACACAGACTCAACCGCTTATGGTTGTGAGAGCTTGTTTGGGATTTTGGTTTTGAAGAAAGGTCTTCTCTTTATGTGGTTGTCAGAACTAGTAGTGGGTTGAAGGTTTGTAGCTCTCGTAGCATTACGTTGTTGCGGTTGAGTGGGGAGTTCCCCTTGCATCGTTAGAGTAGGTGGTAGTGGAACTATTGATGTAAAATATGCAGATGGATTCAAAGGATGGTATGTATGTGGTGTGTCTCCCATAGGAGAAGGAGTCATAAAATACTCTCAAACTTGGTAGTGATGTTGTGGGGTTTCATGACCCATAGAGTCACTTGGAGAAACTGGTTGCTGCACGTAGTAGCCATATGGGTCTGGTTGCCGGTAAGGGTATTGTTGCCTAGGTGGTGGCATCCCTCATGACTGTGGGTGTTGCCACTGCTGGTGTTGCCCGATAGGTTGTGGTAGAGTTCCACTTGGATAATATGTTAAGGGTTGGTGGAACTACCTCGGGTTACCTTG
>MNCI01009653.1:122481-137065 GCA_015680685.1 Gnetum montanum | reverse complement strand
GAGTATTCTTTGGCCTAAACTTGGTCATCTTATTTTTCTAATTTTCTTCATCATTCTTCTTCTTTGGATACTTGGTAATCATATGACTTGTTTCACCACAATAATAATAAGAAAAATATTTTATTAGCTTCTTACTAGCCTTCATCTTTTTGAGCCTTCTATGCTTTTTGGCAAGATTAGCAATGCCGTTATTAGAATTTCAATCTGATATTGATGGTTTCTTCTTATGTTCATTTTTTCTATCTTTAGCTTTGAAGGTAATTTACTCTTGTTTGCTAGAAATACTAGTTTCTTCTTTGATAATTTCAAAGGCTAAAAGAACACTTTAGAGCTCAACTATTATTGATCTAGAGAGATTTTTGCCACTTGTATGGATGAAATATTTTCTTCAAATGTACTGGGTAAAATAGATAATTTTTTTTATAGATCATACCTTCAAACTATGATTTTTCAAGCATAATCATCTCACTAACAATTTCATCTACTCAAATTAAGAATTTGTTGATATTTTCATTCTCTTCTATTTTCAAATCATTAAAATGTCCTCGTAAGATCAATATCTTAGACTTCTTCACTTTATCATCTCCTTCATAAATAGCTTGAAGATGGTTCCACATTTCTTTGGCTAATTGAAGGTGCATAATATTCATCCACACTACTCTATTCAAGATACAACCCAAAACATTCATAGCTTGGGCAAAAGATATAGTATTATTGGTTCATCTACTAACTACCTTCCAAATATCATTAGTAGGAGCTAGAAGATATGTCTTCATATTAAACTTTAATAGAGGGTAATCTAAGCTATCAAATCATGAGCTTTGTTTGTTGAGAAGCCTTATTTCTATGCCATGTCTAAGATAATGAAAAAGTACAGCACCTATGGTTAAGTTGTGAGGTGTTAACTAGGCTCTGATACTAATGGTTATTTCCTAGATGCAGCCAAAGGCACTGAGAATGCAAGGTGAAATAGGATCTTATAAAAACTTAAGTTAAATAGAAACTAGAAAAAGACTAGTAAAAAGCACCAAATAAACAGAATGTAGAAAATAAAAAATATACATTGAGCTTTTAAGATGATTTAGCTATTAGATTGGCTAGTCTACATACACAATAAATGTCTCCCAAGATCCTAGGGTGTAGAGTAATTCTATTAATCAAAAGAAATTTACAAGGCTTCTTTTACAATATGGGATTGAGCATAATTACCAAGCTCAAAGTCCCAAAAATCTACTTTCATAACATAGCAAGAGAGGTAAATACTTTTCCTTATCTCAAAATAGAAACTCAAGAGTTATCGACCTCCATGAGAAAAGAAAACCAAGCTTTTATGGAAAAGAAATAGAGAGAGAGAGAAGAGAAGAGAAGAATAGAAGAATAAATTCTAGTCCAAGCACAAGGCCATAAACTAGAACAAACAAGCTAACCCAAATAGCTTCAATTTATAGCCTTCATTCTTCATTTCCATTTTTAGAGTCGTTCTTCAACTCATTGCTAATATGCCAAAGAAGCGTAAGAAGTAATAAGCTGTAACCATTTCTAATCCATAGTTAAAGAAGAAGAAACTATATATATTATATCTTAAGTCCATTATTGCATGTGGTTTGAGCTTGAGGTAAGTATTAAAAGCATAGCAAAGAAGCAAAAAATTTATCACTTCATTTTCACACAATAGTTCCTTCCCATAGAAATAGAAATAGATAATGGCTCTATAAGATTTAACAAATCCTAACTTTTTCATTAATGATGTTTAGCATACTTTCATAGAATTATCAACTCTATCTTTTTCATATAATATCTCTTCTCAGTATAAGCTTATAACACCCATTTTATTTTTTCAGATGTGGCATGGCCTTTTTTGGTGTAGCTTGTATAGATCCACAACCTAGTTCTAAATTAGTTCTAGCTTTACTTATGCTTGGGTTAATAAGGAAATGAGCTCTTTAAAGAAAATCAAAAGCTTTTTATTCTCATAGCTTTTCTTTTTCACTATTTTAATAAGCTTCCTTGTATGTGCAATAAAGGCATTAATGTACCAGAGCTATTTTAGAAGATCTTTGTAGAACCAAAAATTGGTTATAGAAATTGGTTCTACAAGCTAATGTGGCAGGGTGCATAGTAGAACTACAAAATAGTTCGAAATATTCTTCAAAAATAGACAAGCTTTTCAACCAAGCTTGTGTGTGTGGAATAAGAAAAACACAATGCTGACATGATAGAGCTATTCTTCAATAAGCTTTTGTAGAATCAAAAAATGATTCTAGAGTTAATTCTACAAAAGAACTTATTGTCAAAGATAAAATTATAGAGCTAATTGAATGAGCCCTTCATATAATCAAAAATGTTTCTACAACTAGTTCTATTTAGAGCTTTCTTTGTTTGTTAACATGGAAGAACTATTTTTGTTCCTTTGTATAACCAAAACATGCTTTTACGAGTTGGTTCTATGAGCTAAGATGGATTAAAATTCTTTCACAAGCTCTAAAAACTACTTAAGTTTGACCCTACTAAGCTTTAAGAAAAAATTGACATGGGATTCATGATTTCCTTATTTCTAGCCTTGGATCTGCTTTTGCAAATTGGACACTCTGGAGTATGTCTGATACTTATCGTTGAAAAGTTCTAACATCGTACTCCACCTCCTAATGGTTTACGGTTCTAAGGACCAGTACCAACTTTCTTCTTCCTTAATGAGTGTCCTTGGGAACAACTTAAGCTTCTGCCAATCATTTTCTATATTTTGCAAGGCACAGGCATCATGGAATGCCTATAAATGATGTTGCAGATCAGCATTGTATCCCCCTTCAAAACATGGGATATTGTTCATATCAAAGCATTTGATTTGACTATCTCTTAAGTGCCTTGTAGGGATCCTAACAGCCTCCATTATGTCAAACATGCTTTGAGTTGTGAGTAGGGGGTTGTCATGATCATCCCTTCCATGACGTCTATGATGTCTACATGCTCATTCCCTACTCTTCCTACCTCCATGTCCTTGTCCTTACTCTTGACCTTCATGTCGAGGTTTCTCATTTCTTTTACGTCTATCCTCACCGTTATGTTCATGATGGTTATGCCTAGATGTGAAAGGAGAGTGTGAGTGATGTGAAGAAGGGGAAGAAGAAGGGGAATCATCATCATGGTGATGTTTCTTGCCTTCTCTTCGGCTACTTCAGCCCCGATCATGGTGATGATCTAAGTGCCTATCCTTAGCGTGAGTGGTTGTTCCATCCATGAACAGTTGGCGTTCATGGGGATTAGAACCCATGTTATGTATAGTTGATCGAAGGTTTTGATGTCTAACCTCCTCACCATCATGAGAAGGGGGAACATCATTTGCTAAAGAACCCGTGATAAGGGATTCCTCATCTCCTATCTCGCTAAGAACATGCAGGGCCTTGCCCTTCAGAAGTGTATGTTGACTCTCTTGCCTTAAGTCCCTCATATGTTGGGAATCTATGGGATAATAATCCATCATATCAAAATCTTCCACAACGTATTCTACATATAGTTCTTGCATGCCAATTTGTGCCAAGGCACGAAAGAGCATGTTAGAGACAAATCGATCTGGAGGCAACATGATGTTACCTTGGAGATCTCTCCACCACAGCTATTCATCTTGATGGAGGATGAAAGTAAAATTTGGGATATACTCATCAAGATGAGTATATACTATCTTGTATTGTTTAGGACTTGGCTGATGTTGGTTATGTGTTTTATGTTGCTGACTATTTCTTGTATTGTCCTTAGGTGGTGAATTCGATTTGTGAGAAGAAGACATGTTTATCAGTGTGCTATTTCACCATTATAAATTTTCTCTTTTGATTAACCCAAAAGTTCGTTAAGGCTCACAATGATGTGAATGATATCCTTATGTTCTATATGATGCATAAACACTTAGTCCCCGGCAACGACACCAATGATGACTAGCAGGTATCCCTACACTCAAGCATACAAATACGAGCATCACATGCATGATTTGGTCAAACTCCATAGACTAAATGCCTACATGCCTCATGGAACACTTGGGGTTAACCATTCGTTGTCTTTCCAAACTTACTTGTATTTGTCACGATGTATGGTTAAGCAAGTTTGAGGTATATGATTTTTATGGTATTTTATGTTTTATGTCTTCTGCACTATGAGGAAAGGGTTGAGAAACTAAGACTAACTCTAACTAATGCACTAAGTCTAAATTACCTAGCATTAGCATCTGTTCCCACTTACCATACACACCCTGAACTATGCAACTATGGCTACCAAATGCTAATCATTACTGGGATCACCACATGTGATGCATGTGCTCGAAGTCATTGTACTGAGGCACCTAGCTAGCCTAAGTGTGATAAGCATCCATTCCTCATCTATCCGTACACATCCTTGGATGGTCGTAACCAAGTCATGCTTATCCCACATTCTAGGAGGAAAGGGTGAGAGAGCCTAATCATGATGAGCATCCATTCCTTGATTATCCGTACACATTTGTAAATGCTTGTAATCAAGTCGTACTCATGTTGCATTACGAAAGTAGTAAATAACAAGTAAGAAATAACAATAAATAAATCAGATTCCATGTACTGCAAGGTTTATCCACAAAGCTCGTCTTTATTGCCGTACACAACTTGCACTCAGGTAAAAATCTGCTCAAATAAAGATCTATTTACTTGGGGACTCCTACTACGAGCACATGGAAAATATTCTATCTCTGGAGTGATCAAACTACCAGAGTTTTCCTACTTTAAGCCTAGGATGAGGAATAAGGGGAGTCCCGCCACTTATTTATAAATATGGTAGTGGACCGCAATATCGTAGGGGATGACACGATATCGTGTCTCATCACACATTAATTAAAATATTTTTAAGTGAAGGGGGTTGCATGTTTCCAAAGGGAGGAAAATTATGGAGTGGATGAATGGGTGGATGACGTGGACTCACCACCAATTTTAGGAGATGAAAGTAGACATAGATTCCAAGAACAACAATGCAAGGGTGAGAGCAAGATAAAATAGGTGGACTATTTCACACGACTCATCGCAATGAAAACCATCTGCACCATACCTGATGACAATAAGACAACTTATTAGTAACCAATTGGAAATTAAACACACACACACACATATAAATAAGCAACAAAGAAATGGAAAACTAATTAAAGAAAGAAAAACTTAGTAAGAATTGGCAAACATATGAATGATGTTGAAAAACAAAAAATTCCAAAAATAGTGGGGAGCTTAGTAGAATGGATTAGCATGGAGGATGGTCTCCCCCATGATTGGGTTGAAAGGAGGAGACTCAAAAAATTTAACGAGGCTGTCCATGTGACAATGAGGCTTGCATAGTGAATATAGTATGGGCATTTTTTATCATCCCACTATGTAAGCACGGCTCCTAATGCATAGTTGGATGCATCTTTCATGATGTGAAAAGGTCTAGACCAATTAGGTGCCTGTAGAACTAGAGTCTCTATGAGTTTTTGTTTAAGTATTTGGAATGTAGATTCATATTCCCTGGTCTAGACGAACAAAACATCTTTCTTCATGAATTCCACTAGTGGCTTGGCGATCTTTAAGAAATTTTTGATAAAGTGTCGGTAGTAACCAGTGTGACCAAGGAATGACCCAAAATATTTTATAGTGTCTGGTTTCCGAGTGATTCCTTGGATGACCCTAATTTTTTCAAGATCCATGCTAATCCCTATTTGTAAAATATGGTGCCCTAGCACAATGCCCTCTCGGATCATTAAGTGGCTTTTCTACCAGTTGAGCCATAGATTAGTTTGCACACATCTTTTCAGAACTTACTCAAGGTGGTCCAAGGCTTGATCAAACGTGGCTCCATAGGTAGAGAAGTCATCCATGAAGACTTCTACCCCATTGTCAATTTGTTGTTGGAAGATGTGGAGGACAAGGAATTGGAAAGTGGTAGGCACATTACANGGGAAGTGATCTTTGAAGGTAGCCATGTTGAGAAATTGGAAATCTATACAGACCCTCAATTTTCCATCCTTCTTTGGCACAATAATGAGTGGGCTAAATCATTCGCTATTGACAATAGAGTAGATGAACCCCACTTTCAGCAAACTGATCGATTTCATCTTTGACAACCTGCTTTAATTTGAGGTTCAATCACCTTTGTGGTTGTCATTGTGGCTTCATGGAGGGGTCAATATAAATCCGATGCTAGAAAACCCTAGGATCAACTCCTATTAATTCAAGATATGACCATGCAAAAGTAGCTTCCCATTTGTTCACCACCTTCAGCAACTTCCTCTTTTGTTTTGGAGCAAGGGTGGCATTGATAATCACCAGTTTTCCATTATGTAAAAATACATATTCTAAGTGGGCTGGTAAGGGTTTGAGTTCCAAGGGCTCTTTTTAAAAAATTTTAGGAATTTGCAACTTTTCCCAATCATCACGATTATCAACATTGGATACTTGTTGATGAACCTCTTCCAAATCATCCATGCTTTCTATGTAGGCATGTACAAGCCCCTTAGTTGGTTCCATGCATAAAGTATTGCTAACAAGACCAGTGGTCAACCACTGGGTGCCTTCTTGATTTTTGGCTATTGCATATAGGCATTTTGAACTTGCAATTCCTTGGTACACCAATTGCATGCTTGAATAGATGTTCGCTTAGCAGACCATAGCTATTGCACATAGTTACATCCGGAGTCACTATACATGATGCATGGAACACAGTTCTTCTCGATCTTTCAAAAAGGATTTTCCTTTGAAATTTCAAGGGAAAGATCTCAGAGCCCCAATCTTGCATCCAACATGCTCAGCTAGGATCTTCCCATTATGATTGGGAAGTTCCCCTTGCAATTCTCAACATAGATGATAAGAAAGTCAATAGGATAGGACCACCTGCAAATAGTGGTCACAATGTCCTCCACCAATACCAAGGGGACAGTAATGGATTGGTCTACCAGCTCCAGCCAAATTTTTCTCTTCTTTAATAGGGGCAAGTTCCAAGTCTTATACATGTCATGTAAAATCAAGTTGACTCCTGACCCCGAATTTAGTAGAGCTTTACATGGCTCATTTCCTGCCACTTGAAGATAGATGAGGGGGTTTCCTAGATCAGTCAATTTCCAAGGAAGATGACTTGCCTTTATCCAGTCGATCATGGCATGTGTGAGCATGAACGTTTGTACATTAGAGGGAATTTGGTTTGAAGGCTACTCGAAGGGTGGAATAGTGAAGAAGATTTGAGGTTCAGGGGCACTAGCCACAGGCATGTGTGAGGATATGCTTAGGTTATTAGGCTAGAAAAAGGCATGTTTTCATGGCTTCACTTCCAGTCCACTCAGCTGAAGAGCTGGTTGTAGGTTAACAGCCCTCGTAGCATTGCATTGTTGTGGCTGCGGTGGTATTTCCCCTTGCATAGGTGGAGCAGGTGGTAATTGAGTGGGGTGTTGCTAAGTAGGGATAGCTAGAGAGGTGATGGAGGATAGTAGAGATGTGGGCCTTCCCCCCTAGGTGATGGAAACTTTGGTCGGAAATATTTCTGGGAGAGGTAATAATTTTGAAATGTTGCATGATTGGAAGAGTCTCGTGGGAAGATTGGTTGTTGAATGTAGTATCCATAGGGATTTGACTGTCAGTAAGGGTACTACTACCTTGGAGGTGGCATCCTGCATGCCTGTGGGTGCTTTTATTGCTGAAAGTGTTCGTAAGGTTGTGGTGGCGCTCCACTTGGATAATATCCTTGCTACTGGTGGAACTACCTAGGATTTCCTTATGGGTAAGGCAACCTTCAGGGTGTTTGCCTTTTTGCTATGTGAGGATTTAATGCATACACCCCAGACTCTTGTAGATGTGACACCACAGGACAACACCCCTTAGGATGTTCATATTGGCATATGTCAGATTCATCATCTTCCTCTATATCAGAGTCTACAACCTATTCTACTATAGCAACTTTGCCCTTATCTTTATGATGGGCACGTTTAGCTTCCTTCTTTCTATGCTGATCATGATCATTACCTTACTCTCTAGACTCCTCTGCGATCTTCATAATAGTTTGAAAATTTTCATCCAAAGAGTCCCACATCTTGTCAACCTTTGTCGATATTTTATAAGTGAATTTTTTTAAGGGTAAGGATTTTCAGTTCACCACTACATCCAGTCGTGATTCCTCTTCATCTTGACAAAATTGGGCTTTCCTCTTTCTGATGGAAGGATCTCGATTAAACTCCTTTGCACTATCCTTCTTTCTCAATTCCCTATCTTCTTTGGCCACTTGCTCAATTAGGCATTATAGTTAATGGACCTTTAGTTCTGATAGTCGTCCTTGGGCATACATGCTAAGGATCTTTCTAGTTTCAAAGCAGAGCCCATCAATGATATGGCGAAGTTGTGCCTACTGAGAGTAGCCATGACCATGACATCTATGTAATAGTGAATAATATCTACTCATGGCTACATCCAAGGGTTCATGACTACCTTGTTTCCACCCTTGGATTTGATGTCTCAGGTTCGCCACCCTGGAGTAGGTTTGATACTTGTCGTTGAAGATCTCCAGCATCGTAGTCCATCTCTTGATTGATTTTGATTCCAAAGACTGGTACCAGATTTCTTCTTCTTTGATGAGTGTGCAAAGGAATAGCTTTAGCTTTTTCAAATCATTATTGATGTCCTATAGGGTGCAAGCATCATGAAACACTTGTAGGTGAGTTTGTGGATCATAATTTTATCCCCCTTCAAATCTGGGGATATTGTTCATGTCGATGCACTTGATCTAGCTATCCTTCAAGTGCCTACTGGGTATTTGAACTACCTCTATGATATGGAGCATGCTTCGAGTAGCCAACAATGGTTCATCTAAGTCATAGTCCTACTGAAGGCCATGATGTCTATGATGATTTTGGTTGCTTCTACTTTCTTGGTTGTGAGGCTCGCGTGGTTAGTCATGCACTTCCTCACATCATTTCCTTTGGTCCTTTTGACCACCATCATCTCACTCCCTTCTACTATGGTCACGATCGGAGTCAGAATTGGATGAAGGTGGAGGGAAGCAAGAGGATGGAGAAGAGGGAGAAGAATCATCACTACCCTGGCATTAGTCTCCTCCTCTACTCTGATGATGGCCTTGATCTTTATGCCCATCTTTGCTTGCACCATGACCTCTCCTACGTCACCCTCCATCCTCCTAGTGGTCTTGGTCACTTGATTGCTTGTTCTGAATGATGGAACGATTGATCTGATGCCCTAGAGGAATTTTGGCGAAATGGGAATTGTGAAAGATAGGTTCCCCATCATCCTGTAGCCCTTGCAAGAATAAGAGGTTACTGAATTGTTTCCCCTTCATGTGTTCATACTATTCTGCCTGTTGCTAGTCTCATACATGTTAGGCCTCAGTGGGATGATAGTCTTGGTAATCATGGTCCTCCATGACGTACTCCACACTGCGGTCCTGAATGTCTAATCTAGCAAGATTGTAAAACAACATTCTAGGAGCCAATCAGTCAGGTGGTAGTATGATGTTGCCTTCCATGTCCCGCTAGCACAGATGCTCATCCTGATGTAGGATAAAGATGAAGTTGGGAACATATTCATCTGGATGCATGTATACCACCTAACATTCCTGTGGCATCAGTGGGTTGGATCCATCTTTCCTATGAGAAGAAGACATGTTGGATGTTAGATAATCCACTAATTGGTGTACCTTACTTTTTATTTAAACTGCCTAGTGTGCGTAGATTTTACTATCCTGGGTCCATTCCAATGACGTGAATGATAATTTTGCTAAGGTTAGATGGCACATGTAGGACTAATAGTCCCTAGCAACAACACCAATGATGAGTGGCTAGGTACCTCTATGCCCAACCATGCGAATCATGGGCATTCACATGTGACTCAGTTGAATTTCATAGATTGTAAGCACTTTGCATGCACCGGATCCTAACAAGCAAAACCTTGTGTTAGAATAGTCATTTTCTTCACAACCTCACTTGTGATGTTCTGATTGCGATGGTTAAGTGAGATTGAGGAAAATGATTTTTATGGATTTTTCACTTTATCTTATGGCATCTAATTCTTGAAATGGAAAGTAAGGAATGGAATATTACGTAATCTATAATTATCCTAATCTATATCTTAACTCTTCCTAGCATAATTATCCAATCCCATCTTTTGTGCACATCCTGAGCATCCCCTAACCACTACTAGATTACTAGATGTTAAGCGTCGCTGGGTTGCTAAGTGTTGGATTTACATTTGAGATGATCATACTTATGGTTTCTACAAACTATAAAAAAGTGATGGCGATTCAAATAATAACAATGGAAACTTAAGGAATTATTAAAGCATAAAATAATAAACTATTAAATGCATCAAATGACTAAGTCCAATTGCTGCAAGGAATGCTTGAAAAGCTCATCTTTATTGGCATTCACGCCAATGGGCTTAGGTACATTAGCACTCGAATAAAAAGCTAGACATCTTTCTTACACCTACTGCAGGCACCTGAAAAATATTCTAACTCTCATGAAAACAAATTGCAAGAGCTTTTCTACAACTTCCAAAAAGGTACCTAAGTGTGGTGGGAGCACACTTATTTATAGGCTAGAACAAGCTCTGTGTAAATGAGGCCATGTAGACACATGGACAGATGTGTTGACGGGGTCACATCGATGCAGCTGCGTATATGGGCCCCATATACATAGCGTAGTCGATGCATCGACTGTTGAGCACTTCATCAAAAGGTATTGAAAGGACTAAGTTTACCCTTGCTTACTATACTTTTTCACCATGTTTTTGCTATCATTTGTATTTTAAAGCAATGTTGTTTCCTACTCTATTGTGACTCTTTAAAATACTTATTTTTAGTTTAAACGTTGTATTTTTTTGCTCGACAACCATGTTTCCTTTTGAATGTACTTATTTGCTTTTGAAACCTAAAGGATGTCTTTTCCTATCTTCTCAATACAACTTTTCAGTTAATTCTAGCTATCATTTTTAGTTAAGTTCAAATTCCAAGGTCATTCCATGGAATTTATCCTTTAATTTTGATGCTTTTTTTTCTTTAGATTCCAACATTTTAGACAAGATACTTATTTTTTAGGGTTTCTATTGAAACAACTTTTGATAGTCAAATTCATTACTATAAGTCTACGTTGGCTTGTAAGGCTTTTTCTAAAATGACTATACAATCCTTACAAGTTTTCTAGTATCTTTTTCTCATCATGTTGTAGTCTATTTGAATAGAGTTTCTTCCACTCTTGAAATTCATTATAGACCCCTTAAAACCAACCTCTAAGCCCATCACATTTTTTTAAAAAAAAAAATCTTATAACATGGGGTCATTTAACTTGAAGATTCCAATCATTATTCAATTATGAGTTGGATTATCTTTGGGTTCATTGTTACATAAACAAGGCTTGGTTGAACCATCATTTTTGAACTACAACTTAGTATATCCTTAAGAGGTACAGTAGGTCTAAAGAACCCATGAAGGTTGTTAAGAAGGAAAAAGACCATATGATTAGCAAAAGAGGCCAAAATGGTAGGAAAAGATAATTGAAAGTGTAGGAGAAATATTTCCAAGAGAAATCAATCAACCTATAATGAATAGAAATCAATGAAGGCAATTCAATGAGGATATTGATGTTTGTATAAATATCCTAGATAAGAAAACACCAAAAAAATGTCAAGAAGGTGCTTACGAAACATCATTGGAAGGATGCCATGGAGGCAGAATTCAACATGATGATCAAACAGAAGATATAGAAATTACTACTAAGACTAGTTAACAGAAGATGAAAGCCTAGATAAGTATTAGATGAAATTGGTAACTAGAGGTTTCTTTTCTTACAATTAGAGTTGACTACAAGGAGACATGAACAACTATAACAAGAATGAAAACCTTTGGAGTGATGATTGAAATAGTAATTAGAAATTGCTGGAGATTATATCAAATTGATGTGATATCAACTTTTTTATATGGAGAGCTAGAAGAAGAAATTTATACTAAATTACTGAAAGTTTTCATACAGAATGAAGACATGGTGTATAAATTGAAGAAAATTTTGTATGGGTTAAAGCAAGACTCTAGAACATGGTATCAATGAATGGAAGCATTTCTAAGAAATCATAAGTTTCAAAAATCAATGAAAGATGAGAACTTGTTCTATTGAAAGAATAATGGAAAACTACAAATACTATTAGAATTTTATGCAGATGATATTCTACTTATTGGAATGGATCAACAAACATTGAGTGATTTCAAATTGACCCTAAAATAGAAATTTTAAATTTTAGACCGAGGACTAGCACATTACTACATAAGAACAGAAACTCAATAGTATCAAGGGAAGATAGTTTTGACATAGAAAAAATATGCAACAAAATTACTACAAGATTACAATATGAAGAATTGCACAATAGCTATAACTCCAATATCTTCTGAATTCAAAATAAATGTTGAAGTATTAGAAGTAGACCCAACACAATCCAAATGGTTGATTGGATAACTAATGTATTTGACTAACACAAGACCCAACATTCAATATGAAGGTAATGTATTAGGAGTATAGATGTAGAATCCAATGGATGCACATATGAAGGTTGGAATGAACAGTTTAAAATATGATAAATGTACTATAAATATTATTCTACAGTACGCAAATGACAAGAAGCTCCAGGTAGCATCTTAATTAGATGTAGATTAGGTGGGAGATCCAATAAGCCAATAGAAAAGGACATGATTCATGACACAATTGGGATCATCAACATTAAATTGCAACAATATCAAGCAAAAGTGAGTGTCAATGTCTTTAATGGAAGCTAAATACAGAGCCATGCACATTAAGAGACCTTATGTGCTTTGATAAATTATTTGAAGAAATTGGGATATAATTAGCAAAACTAGTCGTCATATATTGTGATAATAATGTAGCTATGAAGATTACACATGATCCTATTTATCATGAAAGTTGCTAACATATTGAAGTTGACATGCATGTTTTATAATAAATGTTTGAAAACAAGTTCATTATATTGAACTATATTCACACTAAATCATAGAAAGTTGATGGTTTAACAAAACCATTACCTCTATGTAGCTCAGGGCTACTTTAGATTGGGTCCACTTCAAGGTGGCCCATCGGTGCACTTGTTCTTCTCTTTCCTGCCATGTTTAGGGGGCTCCTCTATTCCTTTTTTGCATTTTGGGGTATGTCCTATTTGGGTGTGGGGGTTGGGTTTAGGTTGGGTTGGGCTTGTTCTCTACCTGGTTTTGGTCTTGGTTGCTTCGAATTGATGGCTATTGTGTTTACTAAATGTGTATAAGCTGGGGGAGGACCTATTATAGGGGGATCTTGCCCCATTTTGTTGGGGTCTCTATTCTAAATATGCATTTTGTACTTGATGTTTATTTTACTAATACAATTTACCTAACCTTCCTTCCAAAAAAACCATTGTCAAAAGCTAATTTCCTTAGATTTTTGGAGTTCCTAGCCTTAGGGAAATCTTCCATCTAAGAAGTGAGGATGAAACTAACAATGGAAAATAACTAGATGAAGGATATAGAATTGCAAATAATGGATAACAATTTATAGATGATCCCCTTCAATTTTTGATTCCATGTTTGTTAGTTTGACTTCTTATTTGGTGGAATTTTTCCATGAATAATGAATTAAGGTGGAATGTTTGAATATCAATTCACTATTAATGAGACGCAATATCGCATGAGGTGCGATATCATGTATGTGATATCGCAGTTGTCACGATATTGCATCCCATGCGATATCGCGTATGCGATATCACGTCATCCCCTACGATATTGCGGTCCATCTCCATATCTATAAATAAGAGGCAGCACTCCCCTTATTCATCATCCTAGGATAGAAGTAGGAAAACTCTGGTAGATTGATCACTCCAGAGATAGATTATTTTCTATGTGCCCGTAGTAGGAGTCCTAAACTGAACGAATCTTTATTCGAGCAACCTTGTACCTGAACACAAGTTGTGTACAACAATAAAGAATGAGCTTCTTGGATAAACCTTGTAGTGCATGGAATATGATTTATTACTTGTTATTTATTACATGTTATTTATTGTTTTCATAACGCAGAATGAGTACAACTTGATTACGAGCATTTACGAATGTGTACAGATAGTCAAGGAATGGATGCTCATTGTGATTAGTCTCTCTCACCCTTTCCTCCTAGTGATGTGGAATGAGTACAACTTGATTACGAGCATCTAAGGATGTGTATGGATAATCAAGGAATGGATGCTCATTGCATTTAGGCTAGTTAGATGCCTCAATATGACCACTTTGAGCATGTGCATTACGTGTGGTGATCCCAGTAACGATTAGTGTTTGGTAGCCACAATTGCATCAGTTCAGGGTATGTACAGTAAGTGGGAACGGATACTGATGCTAGGTAATTTAGATTAGTTCATTAGTTAGAGTTAGTTAGCTTCTCAACCCTTCACCCTTAGCATAGAAGACATAAAAACATAAAAGACCATAAAAATCATATACCTCAAACTTTCTTAACCATACACCGTGACAATTACAAGTAAGTCTTGGAAGACAACGAATGGTTAACCCCAAGTGTTCCATGGGGCAT
>MNCI01009653.1:98726-121271 GCA_015680685.1 Gnetum montanum | reverse complement strand
ACGAATGGTTAACCCCAAGTGTTCCATGGGGCATTTAGGCACTTAGTCTATGGAGTTCAACCGGATTATGCGTGCTATGCTCGTATTCGTATGGTTGAGTGTAGGGGTATCTCACCACTCATCATAGGCACCGTTGCTAGGGACTAAGTGTTTGTGCATCATATAGAACATATGGATATCATTCACATTGTTTTGAGGCTTAACGAACCTTCGAGTTAATCAAAAGAGAAATTTTATAATGGTGAAATAGCACACCGATAAACATGTCTTCTTCTCATAAAAGTAATTCACCACCTAAGGACAATACAAGAAACATTCAGCAACATAAAACACATAACCAACATCAGCCAAGTCCTAAACAATACAAGATAGTCTATACTCATCTTGATGAGTATATTCCAGATTTTACGTTCATCCTCCATCAAGACGAACAGCTATGGTGGAGAGATCTGCGAGGTAACATCATGTTACCCCTAGACCAATCAGTCTCTAACATGCTCTTCTGTAGCTTGGCACAGATTGGCATGATAGAATTATTTGTTGAATACATTGTGGAAGACTCTAATATGAGGGATTATTATCCCATAGACACCCAACGTATGAGGGACTTAAGGTAGAAGAGTCAACATACATTTTTGAAGGGCAAAGCCCCACAAGTCCTTAGCGAGATAGGAGATGAGGAACCCCTTATCATAGGTTCTTTAGCAAATGATGTTCCCCCTCCTAACGATGGTGAGAAGGCTGGGTATCAGAACCTATGCTCAACGATCCATAAGATTGGTTCTGATCCCCGTGAATGCCAACTATTCACAGAGGGAACAACAACTTATGCTAAGGACGGGTACTTAGATCTTCATCACAATCGGGGCCGAAGAAGCAGAAGGGAAGGCAAGAAACATCACCATGGCAATGGTTCCCCTTCTTCTTCCCCTTCTTCACATCACTCACCCTCTCCTTCCACATCTGGGTGTAGCCATCACAAACATAACGGTGAGGATGGATGTAAATGAAATGAGAGACCTCGACAGGAAGGTCAAGGGGAAGGACACGGACAAGGGCATAGGGAGAGTAGGGAACGACAACGCAGACATCATAGGCATCATGAAAGAGATGATCATGATGAACCCCTACTCGTAAATCGAAGCATGATTAACATAACAGAGGCTATTAAGATTCCAACAAGGCATTTAAAAAATAGTCATATCAAACGCTTAGATATGAATAATATCCCATGATTTGAAGGGGGATACAATGTTGATCCGCAGTATCATTTACAGGCATTCCACAATGCCTATGCCTTGCAAAATATAGAAAATGAGTGGCAAAAGCTTAAGTTGTTCCCAAGGACACTCATTAAGGAAGCAAAAAGTTAGTACCGGTCTTTAGAACCAGAAACCATCAGGAGGTGGAGTATGATGTTAGAACTTTTCAACGATAAGTATTAGACGTACTCCAGAGTGTCCAATTTGCGTAACTAGATCCAAGGCTAGAAGCAAGGTAACCATGAACCCTTGGATGCTACCATGGCCCACTATTACACATTGTTACATCGTTGCCTAGGCCATGGGTATGCTCAGAGGGATCAACTTCACCACATCATGGATGGGCTAAGGAACGAAACTAGAAGGACCCTTGGGACTTATGCCCAAGGGAGACTATCACAACTTAGAGCCCATGAGGTACAATGCTTGTTGGAACAAGTAGCAAAAGAGGAAGGTGTACTACGTAAGAGGGAAAATGTAGAAGAATATAATCGCGACCCCTCCCTTTAGAAGAAGGGAGTGAAATTTTGCGATAAGGAGGATGAGTCACCACTTGAAGAGTTGGAGAACTGGAAAACCTTGCCAATTTAAAAGCTAACAACTGAGGTATTGGCTAAGGTAGACCAGCTATGGGATTCCTTAGACTTAAGACTTGAAAGTGTCTTGAAAATCATAGAAGAATCTAGGGATGAGTGAAATAGTGACAAAGGTAAGACAAAGCAGAGAAATGAAAACCCTGCAAATAATAAGGATAAGGGGAAAATTCCTATCTCTGATGAGGCTATGGACTTTGACATAGACAATGACGGTGGATGTGAGATCTGCCAATATGACCATCCTAAGGGATGTTGCCCCATTATCTCACATCTATAGGAGTCTGTGGTGTATGTGCTAAATCCAAGACCTAACCAACGACAAACACCCCAAAGGTTACTTTATCCACAAGGTAACCCAAGGCAGTTCCACCAACCACTAACGTATTATCCAAGTGGAACTCCACCATAGCCCATTGGACAACATCAGCAGTGGCAATACCCACAGTCATGGGGGAGGCCACTGCCAACACAACAGTACCCTTACCGGCAACCCAATCCTTATGGTTATTATGTGCAGCAGTCGGTTTCTCCAGGTGACTCCATGGGTCACACTACTCCCCAACGTTACTACCAAGCTCGGGAGTACTTCAGGAGAACTCCTCCTCTTCCAAGAGACATCTCACACTCATCCCATTCTCCAACTCCATCAGAACCACTTCCACCTATAGTTCCCATACAACCTACTCCAACAATGCAAGGGGAACTTCCCACTCAACTACAGCAATGTAACACTGCGAGAGCTGTAAATGTTCAACTTCTTGCTGGTTTTGACAACTGTAAAAAGAGAAGATCATTCTTCAAAACCAAAAGCCCAGACAAACTCTCGCAACAATAAGCAGTTGAGTTGATGTACATGCCTCCACCATCTAACACTTCGGAGCACCCTTCAGTCCAACAACAGAGCACACATAGAGTTATGTTAACACATACCATAACTAACTGGATCAAGGTAGGCCACCTTCCCAGGAAACTCTCTGATCCTGGAAGCCCCTTAATCTACCTTCAAGTCACCAGAAATGAACCACATAGGGCTCTTCTTGACTCAGGTTCCGGAGTCAATTTAATATCATGAGAAATGTATCAAGCTTGGAACCTACCTCAACTTAAGAAGAGCAACATCCAACTGAAGCTAGTAGACTTGTCCATCACCATTCCCTTGGGATTGGTGGAGGATATCATTATCACTGTGTGTGGTTGGTCCTACCCAACTGATTTCTTGGTGATTAAAGTTAACAACAACGAAGGGAACTTCCCAATTATCATGGGAAGGGCATGGCTAAGCATAGTAGATGCATGCCTTAGGATCTGTGATCTTTCCTTGGAAATCTCTACGATAAACATTTATGGAAAGATGCAGAAGAGGAAAGTTCCATGCATCACATATAGTGATTCATCGAGTTATGACATGGAGGAATGGACAACACCTTCTCCATGCAATAGGTGTGCCCTTGAAACTTTAAAACAAAGATGCCTATATGTAGCAACCAAACAACCAGTAGTAGACACCCTGTGGTTGGCAGCTACTAGAAGGAACAACCAAATATGCATGGAACAAACTGAGGAAACTCATGCTAACAACGAAGGCATAAACACGTTGGAGTATGAGCATCACCAACTTCCACCCCTTAATCTAAGAACATCAATGGGGAGAAGTTGGGCACTTTTACGAAATTCAAATAGATGCTCATTATTTTGGATCTCTCCCTTACAACTTAATCAGGGGGGAGATGGCCACCTATGCTAATCATATGGGGCCCTCAGTTCTTTTTAGTTTTTGTTTTACACATTTTTGTTTAACACATTTTTGTTTTACATGATTTTATTTTACACATTTTTGTCTTACATGTTTTTGTTTTACAAGTTTTTGTTTTGCAAATTTTTTTAACTTTCCATGTTTTACAACATCGTTATACTTTTCCAATTGTGTGCATGTGTGTATGTGTGTGTGTGTGATCCACCATGTAAGTTCATCACCAATAAGTGTTTGAAACAATGGTATGAACTATTTTTCTTATTGATTGCTAATGTTTGATTTTTACTTTTAAGTCATGATGTTGATACTAAGGTATGTTCTTTTGAGATGGCAGGCAATGAGTTCACTTCATCCATACATCCACTATTTCTATGGTCTCTCTTGGCTTGGAAATGTATAGTCCCCTTTCTTAATAAGAACTTTAATGAATCGGTGATTGGGTATGTCTCAAACTAAGGAAGGACTCAAGGTTTGAAAAGGGTGTGGCTTCAAGGGAACTTGATGCATTTGTGTTGATCATTCTCTCAGGTGCATGGATGTTTTCTTCTTGAGTTTTCTTACTGTTCGGATGTTACCTAATTCTCGGAAGCTGAGGCAATAAAAATAAGAAATCTTTGCATGGTGTGGTTCTCACACATAAAAACACGAAACACCAAAAAAAAACAACAATGAACAAAGTGGGAATTCAAAGCACATCCCTTAGATGAAATAAACTTGGGCTACAAGCATTGGTTATGGAACCAAAAGTGTTCCCTCTAACTAAGGCCCTTCTTGCTTTCCATTCTCTCCTTTGTTTCATCGGAATGGTGGTGGCTCTTGGAGAAGCATTCTTTTTATTCAAGAGGATGGTTTGGCCAAGTTCATTGATGCGAAGTCACTGGATGTGGTTGGTTTAAGGCCTGAGTTGGAATGAGATTTGCCAAGTCACATTAATCATGCAATCCACAAGGGGCTGTACACCACCTTGTCCTTGGGATTCCATTCTATTCTCTTCTCTCCATCCTTCTCTCCATTATTCACCTCATTGCCAGTTGTATCATTAGTGTATTTTTTGGTAGCTACATTGTTTTCTTTTTGGTAAATTCTCATGGTTAAGACTTTAACTCTTGTTCCAACAGACATTCCCAGAGCCTACAAACTCTTTGAATGTGGGTTTGTCAGGGCATTAAGGGCATGAGCCTACTTTGGGAATGACCCAATGACATTCCTATTTGGTGCACTAGTTAACTTCTTTGCCTTAACATTTCATGATTAATTTTATTTGTTCATTTCCATCTTGACATCTCTTTTATCGATGTCTTAGTTGTCTTTTTTATTCATCTTTCTTATTCCTTTTCTTTTTCCATTCTAATGCTACTAGAGGTTCACGATTAGTCATGGGGGTACGTGCCTGATTTTTTTGATTCTCTCCTAGCCCCAATTTTTTCAAATTCTTCCTAACCCCTACATCTTTGGTAGTCATCAATATTATATATCTAGATCCACAATCAGCCATACCACAACCTAGCCAATGGACTTACACCGAAGCGAGGTATCAATTACATGAACATTAATTTACACTTGCTAATATAAGATTGTGTTGTGTGTGCAGATGGCGATCATGCAATAATGGACTGGATCCGGAAGGAATACTTGGAATGGAGTAGCACTGGATGTAGCTATGCAAGGAGCAAGATTGATGACACGCTTATGACAGGACAATGGAAGGTGCAATCTAGGCTTTGGCAGTAGCAACAATTCTTTCTTTCTCTCTCTTTCTCAGTTGCCACATGAGGCCTGATGTCAATGTAATAAGGTGTTCACCCTTGTTGTTATGAACACCAGTTTGTTGAGTCTTGTAATGATGATCCGTTCACATGTTATCCCATTAGTTCCATTTCCCTCAATAATTCCATACCTTCCCAATATTTTGTAAGAAACTCGAGGATGAGTTTTCATTTAGTCATGGGGGTATGATGAGACGAGATATTGCATGAGCCACGATATCGCATCCCATGTGATATCGCGTACGTGATATCACGGTCCATTGCCATATCTATAAATAAGAGACAACACTCCCCTTATTCATCATCCTAGGCTAGAAGTAGGAAAACTTTGGTAGATTGATCACTCCAGAGATAGATTATTTTCCATGTGCCCGCAGTAGGAGTCCTAAAGTGAATGGATCTTTATTTGAGAAACCTTGTACCTGAACACAAGTTTTGTACGGCAATAAAGACGAGATTCTTGGATAAACCTTGCAGTGCATGGAATAGGATTTATTACTTGTTATTTATTACATGTTATTTATTATTTTCATAACGTGAAATGAGTATGACTTGATTACGAGCATTTACGAATGTGTACGGATAGTCAAGGAACGGATGCTCATCACGATTACTCTCTCTCACGCTTTCCTCCTAGTGATGCGGAATGAGTACGACTTGATTACGAGCATCTAAGGATGTTTATGGATAATCAAGGAACAGATGCTTATTGTGTTTAGGCTAGTTAGGTGCCTCAGTACGACCACTTCGAGCATGTGTGTTACATGTGGTAATCCCAGTAATGATTAGTGTTTGGTAGCCACAGTTGCATTGGTTCAAGGTGTGTATGGTAAGTGGGAACAGATGCTGATGCCAGGTAATTTAGATTAGTTCATTAGTTAGAGTTAGTTAGCTTCTCAACCCTTCACCCTTAGCATAGAAGACATAAAAACATAAAAGACCATAAAAATCATATACCTCAGACTTGCTTAATCATACACTGTGACAATTACAAGTAAGTCTGGGAAGACAACGAATGGTTAAACCCAAGTGTTCCATGGGGTGTTTAGGCACTTAGTTTGTGGAGTTCGGCCAGATCGTGCGTGCTATGCTCGTATTCGTATGGTTGAGTGTAGGTGTATCTCGCCACTCATCAACTATCATGAAAAAAATTGAAAATTGTTGTGTTTGAAGAATGAAAGAAGTATTAATCTATTGATGAAACCAGAATAATATTTGCATTCTATATAAAAAATAAAAGATTAAGAACTATCCATAGGTAGAATGGGTAAAGATTCAAAGCATCCAAGTAAAAGAAAAATACTTTATACAAAAGAAAATTAAAAAAAAAAGACTAACATTGATTAGCTAAGAAAAGGATGATAGTTATGAAGACTCATATTACCCAAAGAAGCAAAGCGATGATGGTACAATAAGTTAAAATAGAGCATGAACTCCAAAGAAGAAACCATATTCTTGAAGAAGTATATCAGGTGAGTGTGTAATGCATGAGGACATGTATGTATAGAAGAGATGTTGTAGGTACCAAAGCAATCATAGCTTTGAATGAAAAATGGAATGGTGAAATAATGGTAGATTCAAGAAAGAAAAATATTGAATGTGAAGACCATTCACATGACATTCTTCCATAGACGTGCAGAAGGAAGTTCACTCAATTCACAAACATGTGGGTTGATTTTAAAAAAAAAATCCTATTGATTGTATTATATTTTGTAAAAAAAATATTCTAGTTTTCACAATAAATTTTAATGTTTATGGTTCTATAATTAAAGGACTATTTAGTTCCACAAACACATGAACCAAAAAAAAAACATGAAACACCAACTCTACATAGAAAAAGCCAACTCATAAACCCAATACATTCATGCTTGAAATTCAAATCCATAATTTATCAAAGAGACCATGCATGACTTACAATTCACAAAAATATTTCACATTCCCTTATGAAATAATCTTCAACATGTCCAAGACAAAACAAAAAATATCCATTAATAATTAAGATGTAATAAAGGTTTGGAATACACATCTCTATGACAACACACTTCATGCTTGTGTTGATTATATAATAACACTTAAAGTTCAATCATGAGTTTTGTAAGCAATAAAAATCAAGTTAAGAATTCATAAAACTTCTATTCGTAAAAATGTGACTAATCTTGGGAATAGTCATGACTCTTTATCAAAATAAAGTTCAGGCTAAGATCCATGAAAAAGTGAAAAGTGAAGTGTGATGAGGAAAGGCAGAAAAAGTGGAAGAATACCAAGAAACATAAGTATGTGAAAAAATGGAGTCTTGGAACAATAAGTAAACTCTCTTCAAGAAATAATTCAAAATGATTCATATTGAAATATCTCTTAGTATTTGATCGATTAGGAATCCTAAGATGATGAAGAATTTTATTAGTTCCATCTGAAGAATTGATAAGTTTTGCAAGAGATAGGTAAGATAGTAGTGTAGGATCTAGTTCCTTAAAGAGGAACCAAAGGTCCAAGTTGTGCCAAACGTAACTTGGTCCAGTTTCTTAAAGAAGAAGAGAACACCATCTAGAAGGTTGTGATGGAAAAGGAAGAATAAGACTTATGAAGAGGTGTTTCATAAGTTGATAAGCTAAGACAAGAGTGACTTAGCAAAGTATAAAGAAGTTGGTGTAGCTAAAGTTTGGGAGGAACTTAATGAAGCACCATAGTCAAAGAGGAGTTAAATTGAAGAACATAATTCGTAACAATGAAAGTTACAAGTAATGGTTATAAGGAATAAGGTCAATTAAGAATCCTTACAAATGATATTTACAAAGAGCATGAATGTGATAAAATTATTAAGTTAATAATATGAAGATTAAGCACATTGTCAGAATATTGATCCTAATAATTAGAGTTGATGAAGAATGTAAAAACATACCTACCTGTAATAGCTTGGGTTGATGTTTAGCTAACAACCTCAAAATATTTGGTCAGAGGAGCAACAAAAATCTATCACTAAAGTCCCACAATTTAGTCACACACAAGTTAAGGTTTGGCTAGAACAACCTTTCAAAACAACCCCAGGTGAGCCAACAGTAGCAACTCCCCAAGGATACAAGATTAGCCCTAGGTTCAGCTACAAAAAGGACAAGGCTAGCATAAGCAAGAAAAAGCTTTATGCTTCTCCTCTCTCTCTCTCCCTTCCTTACTCATCAAACTAGCATAGTCTTTCCTTACTTGGGAAATAAAGTAAAAAGAAAAGAAAAACCCCCATAATTAATAAGATGAAAGAGACCTCAAGGCTTGGGAAAAGGCTTGTATATAGAAGTTTATATGATGGAGAAGACTAGACAACCTATTCATCAAAAATGTGTTTTATTCATGACATGATGGCTACTTAACTTGGACAAGCAACATCATGAGTGAGTGGATATGGGAGAGTGATAACATCCCACAGAGTTTCAATTTCCTATTAAATAAGTTCTTATTTTCTTTTTTTAGCAATTAATATGAAGTAGACAGTATACATATTAAAAGTAGATGTTATCATGAGAATGTCCAAAAAGTAACATCAAGAATACATCACCATTCTACCTAGTTTTTCTCATTGACTATTCACTTGTGGCCCACATATTAAACTTTTTGAAAGTCATTTTAACTTCATAATGCTAAGAGGGGTTTTAATTTATTTTTGGCCCTTTGTCTATTTTTCACAATTTCCATATTTTGGCTAGTAAAACACATTGATATAAAGTTTTTACACATATAATGTTTTACACATTTTGAGCTAATAAAGACAAACACAAACATGCTCATTTCCTATGAAAGATCCTTAGGCCCATCACCTTATATACACACTTTTTCAAAAGACAATAATTTCAACCTCATTACAACTAACTATTTCGGAAAAAATGCAAATTTTACGGCATGTTCACTTCCAAATTATATCTCAAGCTCCAAAATTCAAGATGAATGCTAACCAATTGTTTTTCTTATTGCAGCCATGGAGTCATACTGGAGTTCCAAATAATCACCTTCATCAAGCCTCGCTTCAGAAGAAAGTCTCCTAATTAAGCCACAGCTTTCTACACTAGTCAGCCCTTTTCCTCTTTCTTCCACCTTTGTTCTCATCCGACAATCCACATCCAGGAAAAGATACACACATTTCAGCGAATGGTTGTTCCTCGGACTGCATTTCCATTCCCTGTGGAATGCTAAGTTAAACATGTTCCCTCTATAATAGTCTCAGTCAACACGGTTTCTCTTCCTTCTTTCCTCAATCTAAATGTCTGGAAGTAGCCTTTGTACTAAACTCTATTTTCTATTAATAAAATTTCTCTTTTTGGGGTCNAAATTTCATTGAACCAAAGAAAATATAGGCTCGCAATGCTCTTTTTCTATTTTTTAACATTAAAATTTTAAAATTTAGAAGCGAAATCAAGAAAATAATTATAGATTTATACTTTACATGTAACATCAAGCTAGTCCACCAAATTTGTGTGTAATCTCATAATTTCCAAATTTGACATAATTTTAGGAATTAAGTATGTAAATAAATTAAAATTTCCACTAAAGCACAAAAATAAACCATGGATTCTATTTTCATTAATTTTGATAATTATGCATAAATAGTAAATTTGCTTAAATTACCTAATCAAAAAGTTTTCATATCAACTTAGAAGTATTAGACACACACACAAGCTTCAAAACAAGTTCAAGTCCATGCATTTTATTACTTAAAAGATATAAAATAGAGTATTAAGGTCACATGTATAAATGTGTGGTAGTATAGTCATTAAGTATTCAACCTTTTTCTTGAAATAGCTATTAGCTATTAGCTATTAGAAGATCATAGGCTTGAGTGAACTTGAGAATAGACTTTACCATCTCATTTCTCTCTTTGATGTGTCCTCTCTAACCCTTTCATAACTTGTTCTTGTTATTCCCACATGTCCCTTTGAAATCTACTTTGATAAGGATACCTTTATGTTTTGATATTTGTTGCACAAGCACATTTTAAAAATCCTATAAAGTTCTCTTAACATGATCATTCAAACCAACTTGAGCTGCATAGATGCTTAGGATATTAATTAATAACTTCTTTTCTCAAGATAAGCTTAATGCCCATGATCATATCACCTTGTCTAGTCCTTTTAACTACTTTATCCTTCAACTCTCCCTACTCCATTTTTAAAGTTGTCTCTCCATCCACAATAAAAGAGCTTAAATCCTTTACCAATGTCCATTGCTTTCTTTCCCTTCCACTTAGTTTCCTACAAGCAAGCTATGTTGACTCATCTCCTTCTCATCAAATTCATAATTTTGTTGGTCTTCTTTGTCAATGACCCTATGTTGCATATTGCCATCGTATCTCCCAGCTCTTATGTTGAACGACCACTTATGCCTAGTTGTTTAAGCCATGTTTTTCTTTTCAAATGTACAGCTAACATTTTTTTGGTTGGTTTGGAATAATGTTGAACACTCCAACATGTCCAAAACCTATTAAATTTAATTTCACTGTGGTTACAGTTTTGCAGTCCATGGAGCCAGAAGCAAGGAAGGACTTAACACCTTTGAAATTGAGAAAAAAGGCTGCTACATTTGCCTTGAAGACTGTCAACATTCATTGTAATTCCTTTAAGGTATCTGTGGTTTTAAAAGCTTATAAATGTTAGCATAGAGTGTGCCATTACCCAAAACTAAGGGAATTGAGATGTTCCTCTGCACCTTTCTCGAACTGAAAACACATTTAACATGAAACACAGGTATTACAATGCCCCCGTCATAACTTGTGTTTGCAACTTGTTGGTTGATAAACAAACAAATTAGCTGTTTTGTTACCACCTCATTGACATTCTAAAACAAGAAAATATGATTTTATTTATTTGTACTATTCTTCATTGAATAATGATTACGTAAGGTGTTTTTGTGATGTTAGATGACATTTTTTCAAGCTGTATTTCAAATCATATCTGTTATCTGCCGCAGAGATATGGAGTGTGGGGGTGACTGGGATAATCCTTATTTGACACTTTTTAAAGGCAGATTGCTTGTGGGCCAAATGCCTTGACAGTGCCAGTACTCTGGTATTATGTCTGGAAGGATGCAAATATAGTCCACTGGTGTATTTTAGGATACTGTTTTTATTCCATATTTGAATTACAAGTGCAGCACAGTTGCTGATGTAAAAGATTTGCCATTGCTAATTCGTAGGGTTTCAACTGTTGCATGGTTTGTGAGTATTGACAAGGAAAAGGTGAACCAGAATCGGTTTGTGGAAATGCTAATTATTTGAAAAGCTGAATGAGATTAAATTTAGTGCCGGTGAAATCTAATGATCATGCACGTAGTATTTTTAGGCTAAGAAATTATTGGTTGAGCTACAATACTATTGGTATAAAGTAAAAGTAAATTTTTTAAAAAAAATTAGTGAATTTGGAATTAAAATGAGTGAGAGAAACCTATATTTAATGGAATCTATACGACCCTTCATAATCAATCTCTAAAATTTCACTACAATTTTCTTTTCCAAAATTTTCAAAACATCAAGCTAGACTTTAGCAACCAATAAGAGGATGACAAAATGGTAGGTTGTTTGCAAGGCCTAGGTGACTTCTTACCTTCATTGACCTTAACATGTTGATGACATAGAACTTTTCTATTCTTCATAATTCTAACAATTATGAATCAATTGCATATTGCCAGTCTTCACTAGTACTATGATAACTCAAAGAGTTGCTTAGCCAAAGGTGGTGGCTATCACTTCCCATCACCTGTTTCAAGTTTTGTTTTACAAGTAATACTAATGGATGTGGTTGGATGTTATTCAAATTTTCTACTATGTTTTTGCTAAACAAGATAATTTAATTTATAAAGGCTTTAAAAAATGGCTAGGGATAAAAAATATATAGGTTTCAACAACATTGCCTATGCAATGTGGTGTTGCAGTCTCACATTGAGGGCTATCTAACTCAAAAAATCTAGTTGCCATCTAGTTGTGAGCTGAGTTATTTTTATTTTCTATACTACACAAATAAGGCTTGACTTAACCATTATTTTTAGACTACACTTTCATATAACCCCAAGATAGGTGACTAGGGATCATATGTAAGGTGGGTACACACTTACGAATTGTGCTTGCATCATTGAAAACCTTTGGGTGTTGTGCAAGTCAACCTCATGGGTCCAATGGCTTAGGATATTAAGCCTAGGTAAACATATATACAAGTAGGGTTGGATAGTGGTGCTTACCTCTACATCTAAGGCAAGGTGTTTATAAGGACATAAACAATGCAACCCATCCATTTAGGGTAGAGATATGAATATATTATTCAAAAAAGTTTTTAAGGTCCCCTAAAATGGTACATACTTCATAGAAGGCACACCAACCACATGCATCATTTACTTAGTCACTAGTTTATTTTTATAAAAGGCAAGTAAATATACTTGTATATTTTCTCTCTCTTCTTTGCCCACATAAAAGAACCTTTTTGTTGGTAAATTTAGGGATTAGTACATTAAAACAAGAATAAATGAATAATGAATTGCTTACATAAAAGAAAAGTCTAACTATGACAAAATTTACAATGCATTGTCATTGGCATTTCAAGAAAATACTTTAAGAAACTTTTAATATTTCATATTGCAACTATCATCCATTCTGATAGAAAGAAAATAACTTTGGATTCTACTTTTCAAATGTTAGCAGCACGAACACATGAAACAAGGAAGAGGTATAATGACCAAAAATTGCTATATTTTGTCTTAGCATTCATTAGGAGCTAAAGTTCTATGGATTGGAAAATTGGATGATTATTTTGTTTCTTTTATTTTCTCAAGTTTTGAAACTGTAAAAGGGGAAACAACACTTTCTTTTTTTTATTTCTTTTTTAATTGCAACAGCAGGGTCTGTTCATGTTTCACACCAAAGATCATTGCTGATTTTTTTTTTCACAGTTCAAATAAGGTGATAAGAATTAAACAGTGCTTTCCTCCATCATGCGGCATTCTATGATCTGAATTTTCTTCTCTTAGAGAATCTGAATTTGTCTTCTTTCCCTACTGACTTATAAAGAACTTCACATAGACCCTAGAATTTGCATGACAATTGAAAGCCTATACAGTATAAAAAGGGGACATCAAATGTTGTTCTCTTTCACACTCTGATTTTCCCTCTATTTTTAGCAGATTCTGTCTCTAAACTAGGAATCATCATAATCAAGGAACTAAAATCTGATTGGAAGCAAACAAAATAAGTAAATTCCATGTAATCATATGCCAAATTTAAAGGAGAGAACAAAAAAAAATTGAAATGTACCAAGCTTGACTACCATGATGAATTAACATGGTGCCAAAGTTTTGGAATCTTCATTATTAAATTTTCTAGCTTCATATTTTCACATTGAGAGAAATGTGAGCTTAAACAAAGGACCAATTAATAGTAAATTGGGACTTGACAACTCTCTCAACAAATCCCACAAAATTGACCATGAAAATGCTCAACAAAACAAAACATGTCCACTCCACTTTCCATCATGCAAAAGACACAATCAATCATCAATATACATCATTCCCTTTTTATTTTAGTGAGTGCTCAATGGACCCTTTGGCCATTCAGCTGTCACACATTATGTATCTTCAAGCCTAGAGCATCTTGTAGCACACACAAGAATCACTACACTTGGCTAGAATGATAGGGGCCATTCATTAATAATGTTCATAAAAACATAAAATACTAAGTGCACATAAATAGGATCATTGCCTAGAGCATCAATGCTCATCCTACCAAGCAGGGTCTTGGGAGGTTCAGTGGATGAGTGAAAACCTAACCTTTTCAAGTGGTTGCACCTAAGCTCAAACCCATGTCTTTGAACTTGAGAAACAAATAGCTTATCATCACTTTGAATGATGGTCCATACAATGTGTTAGATTAGCATGGGAATTGAACTTGTGACTTCCAACTCACAAGTTGCATGCTTTAAACAACTGATCAAAAAATGACTAACTCATAAGCCTAGTATATTATTGCCAAAAATCATATCTATGACTGGTGAAAGATCCTATACATGACTCACAATTCACAAGAAATCCAACATGCCCTAATGAAACAATCCTCAACTTGTCCAAGACAAAAAAACAAACAATCATTAATAATTTAGGTACAATAAAGGTATAGAATACACCCTCTAGAAATGGGTTGATCAATTTTGGCAAGAAGAAGATACTTTAGGCATGGGTTATTATCCAGTCAATAGCCTCAAGAATCAAGTCAAAACAATAAACCAAAGGTGGAGGCATAAACCTCTAAGAACATCAGAACATCAGAGATAGATAGTCCTTAGAGTCAACCTCTACATTCTCCAAAATTTGCCACAAATAGCCTCTAATAGTGGTAACAAGATCAGCCTCCCAAGAATCAACTAAGAAATCACGAGATCACTCAAGATAGTCCAAAAGATAGATTGAGAACAAGCAAGGAACATATACGTTTTCTTTTTTGTATCTCCTTTGCTCCTCAAATTAACATAATCTGACTCACTTAACAAAAGGTGAAAACAAGAGCAAGGTATTCATGATTTATAGGATGAAGATGACCTTAAGGTTTGGGCAAGATTTGTGCACAAAAGGCTACACAATGGGCAAGGATTGAACATCCTATGCACCAAAAATCCCTTTTTTTTCATGACATGATGATTATTTGATTCAAACAAGCAAAGTCTTAAGTGAGGAGATATAAGTTAGAGTGACAACACCTAAGAGAGTCATGGGCCCCTATTAAATGAGCCATTTGTCCTTTTTTCTACCATTAATACAAAGCACACAATATAGAAATTAAAAATAGACATCACCATAAGCATGTTCAAAAAGTAACGTCAAGCACACATCACCATTCTACTTAATTTTTCTCATGGACTTTTCACTTGTGGCCCACCTTTATTCTTTTTCAGCCATTAATATGAAGTAGACTATACATATATTAAAAAAAGACGTCACCATGAGCATGTTCAAAAATTAATATCAAACACACATCACCAATCTACATACTTTTTCTCGTTGATGTTTTACTTGTGACCCCACTTTTTAGCTGGTTTTAAGTCACTTTAACTTTATAAGATTAAGAGGGTTTCTAATTTAGTTTTGGTCTTTTATTTATTTTTTATAACTCCTATATTTTGGCCAACAAAAGTTATTGATATTAAACTTTTTATACATAAAATGTTAGACATGTTGAGTTAGTTAAAATGCGCACAAATGTCATAATTGCCATGCTAAAGATTAATACTTTAATTGAACCAAAGAAAATATGGGCCACAAGGTACTTTTTTAACCATTCACTGTTAAAATCTCAAAATGTAGGACTCAAATCAAGAAAATAATCATAGATCTATATTCTACATATGAGATCAAGTTAGCCTATCAAATTTAAGTGCAATTTGGCAACTTTGAATTTTGATGTAATTTCATTAATTTAATATTTAATAAATTAAAAATTCCAACAAACACCAAATTAGAGTATGGATCTAATTTTGCTTAATTTCATAGTTAATAAAAATATATTTTCTATCTTAAAATAATAAATAATTAGAAAGAGATTATGAATAATTAATAAATTTTCTTAAATCACCTAATAAAAAGTATTAACTTAGATGCATTAGTCACATCTACAAATATATACAAACTTCAAAGCAAGTTCGAGTCTAAGTATCTAATAGAAGTATTAAAGTCACATTTACAAATGTGGGGCATTATAGAATCCAAACAAACAATATCTACAACACGGGAAAATGTGGCAGATAAAGGTTTAATGATTTCATGTTCCATTCTTAACAAGGGTAATTTCCAGTCATTAGACAACAATTTTTGTTAGCAAGCATTATTGTAATAAGGATAAATCAAAACTATGATAATCTTATAGCGTATTTAGTATAATGACTACTTTTAAATTGATTTGTTTCATTGTTGAAACTAATGATGCTTTGAATTCTCTAGGCAAAGCCTCTTTTTGGGTTGTTAATATCTTACCTGAGTATTCTAGAGTCACATGTTAAGAATAGATCAGCTGGATGAGTTGAGGCATAAGTCTTTGAATGCTACAAATGGCTATCCTGGAAATTATATTTTTGCATGCAGCTAGCTTAAAATCTTTGTCATGACCCCATGTTTTAATTTTAAATTAACAAACGATAATTAATGTAAAGTGCTAATAATCGAAGAGGTTTTCTAACTTATGAGATGATGTCGAATGTTTTATTACATAGTAGAAATGCCATTATCTAACTAATGATTAATGTGATTCCTTTATGACATGGCTTTACTAGGCCATATATATAGAGGTAGAAAGCCTGTTCATTGGAGGCTTTCATCACAAGCTGCACTTGCAGAGGCTGAATTAGAGGTTTGATTGCTTTCATCATTTTTTGAGAGCATCACTTTTTCGGTCTCTCTTGTTATGTTAATAGTTGATACCATTACTTATTTAAACGCTTTCCTTTATGGATACCACCTCATGGAGAATTAGACAAAGGCCTTTTGTTATTTAATTTAAGCATGACACATTGTTCCATTTCTTTTTAGTTTATTTATTTTCAATGTTATTTTGTTATCAATAAGAGGTCTTTCCTAAATAGGTTTCTCATCTACCATGATGTCTTAATTAATTTCATAATACATGACATTTTTTTTTTTGGAAAAATTCGAGTGAAATTTATTCCCAAAAAGAATGACTATACAAAGGTATAGCGTAGGCGAGGGCAGCTGACCCCACACCGACAACTGACCCAAACCCCTAGGCCCCCGCGACATATTCTAACCCTGAATTTGGTAATGACTATAATCTTGAATTATTTTATGTCCTTAATTTGTTTTGTTTTTCTTTTTTAGTATCTAGAAGGTCACATCTCAAAAAGCATCTATGCTACTTTCAAGCTTGTCAAAGTACCTAATGGTGTTTTTGAAGTGTTAAAGGAATTTCTCTCAAATGTAGATCTAGCTATTTGGACAAAAACTCCTTGGACAATCCTTGGGAATGCTGGTAAGCGTTGGTTGCAAGATGTCCTTTTCTTACACCTTTGACAGTTAACTACATTGAATTTTACTTCAAAGTACTCCAAACAGGTATGCATTGCATGTGTTTTCACACATATGGTGCAATTAGACTACCTAAGTGCTATTGGCTTTTTTGGATTGTCATTGCAAACATAATGTTATTTTGATATGTATGTTTTTAGTCCCACATTTCACATTGATCTATTGATATTTGTTTATTGTTTCCAAGGGATATTTGAATAACCTTTATTGTGGAAGAGCTTCCATTAAAATTATATCTTTTACTTGAATAGCTAGGTTGCTTGTCAATTAAAAAATCAAGGTTATCTGTTTTTGAATAAGCAAAAAGAAGATTCTCCTCATCTTGTTGCCTTTATCCCATCAACATGGTCTAACCTGTTTGGATAGGCAAAGGATTATTATTTTTCTATGGACAGTTATTTATGTAATGTTATGTTCCTGAACATATATTTTTACTATGCCCTCTAGTAGCATGTGTGTCAACATGCCCTTGGAATCAAACTTACGACTTGCACAACCATAAGCTACCTGCTGTAACCAAGTGAGCTATGCCTTATTGACAAGGAAAAGGAAGATTCTGTTAATCATAAAATTTTGTATTACATCCAGAAAATATTTGTGATCTTAGAGATCTACCATGGAATTTAAAATTAGTCTTATGGCATCAAATCATTTCTGAAATTGGTTTACAACCTCCTAAATCTTGCTCGTTTCAAAGCTTCAGGTATCGTTAATGTACATGATCTCCCCAACCTGTCTCTAGGCTTTTTTCACTATATTGGAAGGGTTGGTGATTTCCTTCCTTATTCTAAAAGACACATTTTCTAGCAAAGCAACCTGGCTTTTATTTGTGCATTGTTTTCCACTGGTACATATGTGGTCCAATAATATTGCTAATGTGCCAGTAATATGGCCCTTCTAAGAATTCTATGGTATAATTGAAATACTTCTTTGTCACTTGCATCTGCATTACATGCTTATTCATTAACCCTCATGCTAGCATTCCCAAAAATGCCATATTTCACTAATGCAGTCTTTTAAGCCTAAGCCCGACACATTTTCATGGACAGCATAGTTTAGTACAATATATAAGGGGTGAGTTTCCCTTTACCCTTTCCAGGATCCTGCAAGAGAGTTTTATTTCAAAATTTGACGTTATTGGTAGTTAATAAGCATGACATTGAAATCATTGGAGCATCTATATTAAGAAGCTTACCTTACCAGTCGATCAATCTTTGAACCACTATGTGCAAAAACTCTAGTCTACTTATTATTGTAATTTGTTCCAAGAAATAATGGCATAATCAGATATTTGCCTCAAGGACCAGCTAATTTATGTCACAATGACATTATTAATATTTTGTTTCTCTGAATGATTGACATAATTATTTTAAAGCCATTTATATCACATCTGAAAAGTTAATTTAAAGAAGTTTGCTTTTGTTTCTCAAGCATTTTTTTTTGTCTCCACATGGTTTGATTAAAGACATTTGTCATTTATCTTATCTGTCATGTTGCCTTTTAGACTAATCCTTAGTTCACTTTTGTGTGATCTCAGTTATTGCAGTGAATGACAAGCTGACTTATGCAGTGGTTGAGATATGCCCTTCAGAAAACATAACTGAAGAAACAAATAATAATAATAAATCAACCAAAAGGAGAAGTATGTTTCTTTCAATGTTGGAAAATAGTTCGGTGAATCAATACCTTGTTGTAGCAGCAGATCTTTCTGTTCTTCAGAAAAAGTGGCCTGTTGGTCTTCATATTAAAACAACATTTCCTGGTTCCGCTCTTGAAAATTGCAGGTATACATACAAAATTCTTCTGGTTTGAGGGCAAAGTATGGTCAAACTTTTTAAAACATAGATATATTTGTATGGAGATTTTATATCTATTTTGGATATGATTCAATACTGTATCTTACTACCTTTTCTTTTCAATATGTTCTAGCCTTTTTGTTCTATTGTTATTTGTTGGAGCCAGGAACCATAGGACAAGTCAGGTTTACATTCCAGAAACTGTGATACCATTTTAATGATGGTTAAAATTGTATACAAGATCCAAATGGTTTCCATGGATGTGATTAATAACATCATTTTCAGTTTTGCTTCAGTTTCAATTTTTATACATAGAAGAATGGGTTTCTCTGCCATGTAGATGTTGATGATGTTGGGTTCAAGTCCTAGACATGCTACCTAGGAACACAACATATATATCAATGTTGTAGTAGGCAAGAAGCCTACTATAAAATATAAATATGTTACCAGGTTATAACAAAAGAGCCCAAATTTTGTTTGACAGGGTAAATGTTAAGTTTCCAAGATAACAGAAATTGTGATTGATGAAATAACTTATGTTTTGAAAATACGCTCAATGAGAGGATTTTCATGTGCATAGTTTTTATCCTAAATTCATTTTACTTAAGGGTTTGTATTTTGATGTTCTAGTTATATGCATCCCATTGAAAGTCGGGAGTGCCCAGTTGTAATTTGGAGGGGATTATATCACAACAGAATCAGGAACAGGGTTGGTACATACTGCTCCTGGCGATGGCCTGGAGGATTTCTCAACAGATATAAAATACAGTCTTCCGGTTCTGTCACCTGTGGATGAACGTGGGATGTTTATTGAGGAAGCTGGAAAATTTTCTGGTTTGGATGTCCTTGGAGAATGGAGATGGAAATTTGGCAGTAATGAATGCAATGGATCAGAAATTGTCATTAATAATGGAGGAAAGTTATGGTATGATGCTTTTTTCTTCATTATCTTATATTATTGTCAATATATTGCATTTATAGTGAGTAGAAGTGTTTTCCTGATGTCAAAATGCATGGATAAAAGCCATGTGAGCATAATCAGTATTGCCATGATAATTTTTTATTTGCATTTTTAAAATAGTTTGATCAATAATATTAGTTAGCTAACTTCCCATCCAAATGGATGCTTCACTTACGGATGGACCTCCAACACAATGCTTTTTAAGATTCTTCCGACGTGAGATTTTCTAGTGAGCATGTAGTAGCTATCTTCTGGGTTGTTCTATGAGAACTCTTTCAACTTGATATTTTGTATCTTTTTTTCATGGTAGAATGGTTATGAATCATTGGGCAATGGTTATTAAAAAACTAGGAGGCTGGCAAGCAAAGATAGTCATAGAGGCAAGTAAGACTGCAATTAATCAAGGCTTGCAGGAATGCAATGCCAATGTATCTTATGTCATATTTTAAATCCCCAATTAGGATTATTAACAAAATTGAAATATTAAATAGATCATTTCTTTGGAGGATGTTTTGTTTAGGCCATCAGTAGCATACTATTGCCTAGAGTGACGTTTGTAAGCCTATTACTAGTGGAGGTTGTGTCTTAAAGAGCTAAAACAAGTCTTACTAAGTTAGCCATTCAAATTATCATGAATGATGACAAAGACTGGGTTGAAGATGTAAGGCATAAGTACCTGTACGGAAATGTGCCTCTATTCAGCCATCACATTAGTGTAAATGCCAGTGGATTTTGGAGAAGCATTGAAGCAGTGGAACTTATTGCTCAGCAAGCAATTGTAAGACTAATTAATCTTACTGTGAGTGTAATATTTGATAAGTCTTGAAGTAGAACACTACCTGTGTACAACTTTAGTGGAATTAAAAATTGATGCTGGCACCATAAACATAGGCATATGACTTTTTCATGAGAATTTTGTTAAAATTGTCTATTTCAACTTTATTTGTAATTTTGTATTTGTGTAGCGGGTCACATAGTAAAAGCCATTCCCTTTTTTGGTTTAAAAAGGCAATATACTCTTAATCCAAATTAAATTGATCATTTTTAGGTTAGTTCTTAATTGTTAAGTACTATTGATATAAAATTCAGTTTATGGTTTTGACTGTGGAGGGCACATTAAATGTACAGATATTGTAGATAAACTACATGGATAGCATTTTAGATGGGTTGGTCATATTAAAGAAACTTAAATAATGAACCTTTGAAAAGAAGGTTGCTACACCACAGTTTCAGGAAGTCAATCAAAAGAAGTAATGTAGCCAATGCTACTAATTAATCTTACTGTATGTGAGTATAATATTTGATAAGTCTTGAAGTAGAACACTGCCTGTGTACAACTTTAGTGGAATTAAAAATTGATGCTGGCATCATAAACATAGGCATATGACTTTTTCATGAGAATTTTGTTAAAATTGTCTATTTCAACTTCATTTGTAATTTTGTATTTGTGTAGCGGGTCAAATAGTAAAACCCACTGCCTTTTTTGGTTTAAAAAGGCAATATACTCTTAATCGAAATTAAATTGATCATTTTTAGGGTAGTACTTAATTGTTAAGTACTGTTGATATAAAATTTAGTTTATGGTTTTGTCTGTGGAGGGCACATTAAATGTACAGATATTGTAGATAAACTACATGGATAGCATTTTAGATGGGTTGGAAACTTAAATAATGAACCTTTGAAAAGAAGGTTGCTACACCACAGTTTTAGGAAGTCAATCAAAAGAAGTAATGTAGCCAATGCTATATTGTTAGGGAAAAGTTATGATGATGATGTTGGCATCAAATGCACAAGAATTGAGATATTTGTTAGATATTGGTCATATACAATGGGTGGCTGTTTGTCATTCAGTGCTTTCTGGTCTCAAGGCTATAAATAAGGCTTCCTTCTTGAGAATCATGTGTATTGGTGAAAAGTCATTTCTATGGATGAGGACGAGGTTTTGACATAGTTTGTATTTTTCCTTTGACATAAGGAAATCTTCAAAATATTCACTATGTTGCTTTACTATATCCAAGCTTGCAAGCTTTCTAAGATCCTATTTTTAAAATTATTTTATATTTTGCAAACTATCATGTGGACATTGTTTACTCATTATTTTTATTGACTTCCAAAACAATGCTTATTATTGAGCTATTTTTTCTCCTTATTAAATCATCCTTTNCATTTCTAGACAGTAAATAAGCTTTAGTTTGTTCACGTTAACTCATCCTACTGTTAATTATGCAATGATCCTTTTGTTAGGTTGGACTTGGCTGTATATGCAGTCTATTGCTNGTTACAATTTCTATAGGTAGCATATGTGCTACTTCTACTGACAAAATATCATATGGAGTTTGAGTGTTTACATAAAGTTTATGCAA
>MNCI01009653.1:84767-98700 GCA_015680685.1 Gnetum montanum | reverse complement strand
TGAACGTTCCCATCTGCTGATACTGTGCTCACTGGTTAATAATTTGTTTTACAATTTCTGCTGGTACTCAAATCCAACTCTCTTGCAATCCACAGTGATGGACTTATGTGTGTTTAGGCATTTGAAGCTGGTATAATTTAACCTGCAAAGAGCATTAATAGAATTGATGAAATGAAATTGGGTATTTTAATTTATAAAGGCTGTTTCTGTTATGATTATATTTATAGAGATACACTGCATGATGCTGGTTTTCATACTGATGGAGCAGTGTCATAAATGAATGTAACCAGGTAAACTGGGAAGTTAACATGTGACTCACTGCATATCTGCTTACCTATTCTTGCACACTTTTTGATACTGCAGTCAGTGGTATTCAGAGGAAGATAGTGTATTTGTTTTTCGGAATAGCAGGAATTATGCACATTAAAAAAATTATTCTACTTAGACAGGCGAATTGTGGGAACCTCGTAGTGCCTGTTAATTTGGTATTCAGAAATGAATAATGTGAAATGTCCATTTAATTGGCTAAAGGAATAGGATCATTTGGGTTTGTTTTTGGAGTATGTCTACTATAGAAGAATGAGATAGCATATCCATAATGATAGATTTTGGCAGCATCACTTTTACTAACGTGTTGAAAAATATTTACTATGTTTCTTTCTATTTGCATGCATTGTGCAAGGATGGCTTTGCTATATTCAGTTAGCAGTGTTTTCGTTTACTGCAAGGCAATGACAAAAGTGATTTAAAAATATTTCCCTTTGTTATGCTAGCGGCTCGATAGTTTTTGATAGAGGATCTGACCTGGCTAAGCTACTATAATATAGTAACCCTTGAACATGTCTGGCTGAGAACTGCGTTCATCCATGAGTATGTTATAATAATTGATAAACTCTTCATTAAGATATAGTAATTTGGTAATTCATTGGCACACGGATGCTTCATATAAATACTTTTAATTTTATATATAGAATGTTTTCCTTGTTTACATGCTCTGTAGGCTTATATTTTACTGGGGTGATTACTTTATCACAGTTAAACAGCCAACTAAAATGCTTTTATAAGAAGGATCAGAATATCAGGAAAAGGAAAGTACTTTCAGATGTTATTAAAATAGATGATATCATAGCCAGCCATCTAGCTGCAAGCTTTTAACCAAATTCTTTTTCATTGTTTATCGAGAATGTCTTTTCATGGACAACATTAATAATACTATATATTTATTTGTGTTTTATAATTTTATATGTTTGATAATGTATTTGCATGATCATGTCATGAACTATATATGGTTTTGGGTATGACCAACTACAGAGCATAAATATCCATATGATTGGTGGGCTAAAAAGCCCACAATTTTTAGAGCAATAGAACAATGGTTTGCATCTATGGAGGGATTTCATCAAGATGCTTTAGAAGCAATTAAACAACTTGGATACCATGTCAAGTATTTTGAAAATTACTAGATTATATGCAACTTGTCTATCAATGTTTTACATGTGCAAATGCTTTGGTGTGCTATCAAGAACTTTCTTTGCTTATTAGATATGTATTTGCTTCCCTGTTTATGACCCTGCACATAGATTTTAGTTGTCATGGTTTTTTTTTTTTTGAACAAGCAGAAAAAGAATATATTAATAAAATTAGATTCGAAGTACAATGAGATTTGTCTTGGGACCTTAATGATTAACTAAGATGGTAGAATTAAATTTTTAATAAATGGTAGGCATTACCTTTGATATACTATGGCATTCATTGTACTAGGAATTTCACTTTACTTTTCTTACAATATGCCGCTTGCAACTAGGTCTCTATATTCGTTAAGCGGCTTACAATTTTTTCACTACTACATAAAAGAAGACCCACTTCATAACCTTCTTTAAGATTCAGAATAATCAGAAAACATTTTATACGTTGAGACCATTACTTCATCAAGGCAAGGACTTTAAACATTCTTTAGAGAGTACTACAGTCCCAATTAACCAAGGAATAGCCAGAAGATGTTTGATGTACTAAGTTTTTTAGGAAAAGCATTTGATTGACATGGAAGATAAAAACGTTAGGAAAACAATATTTCAGCTACTTGAAGAAATGTGAAAATTGAAAAATTTGGTAAACATTTGGGAAATGTTGAGATAGAAAAAGCTACATATGCAAACAAGAAATTTTGAAGTTTTCTTAATTTAAAATTTCAAACACTAAGTAAATGAAAGATACATAATCATAATAGTAACCACATGATTAAATAAGCATACTAGGCCATTGTGCCATGCTTTAACACAACGTGTGCCATTTAATCAAAATTAAGTTTGTAATGTAAACCTACATCATCTATGTTGGTTTTCTTTCCTTTTCTTCTTTGTTGTATGTGTAAGTGTTTTTATTTTATTTCATTTTTTGTAGTGGGGTCTTTTTTAACTAATAATTTGTAATGGTACTAGAAATTACTTGGATTCTTAGACATGAACCACCAAAAGAACTAAAATGATTTTATGTTCCAGCTTGACACTACAATGAAATTGCATTTCATTGAAATCACTTTCATCTTCATTTAGAAGCAAACGAAACTATTTATATATAAATATTTTCTTAAATTTTCAAGTCTAAATTTAAATATGATAATGTTCTAATATTAAGATGTGATAACAGGGCATTGCATGCATTAATCTGCAGTAATTAAGTAAACTGGGTCTATGAGCCTTGGTTAGGCTGGTCTTTATTACAATTAAATATTTTAAGTCTACTGCTTAAACTATTGTTAGATGGAGCTTTGAGTTTTTTCTCTTTTGCAAACAGGAGATTTTAATTAAATCTTGGTTATTTATGTAACAAACCACTTCTCCTTGAGTTTTTGTGTTAGTGATTGTAATAGTCTTTCTGGGTGTTTGTGTGCATGTTTTGTTGACAAGTTGTGTGTGTGCTTTGTTTGGACTATGGTGGAAATAACTAATTGGAATAGTAATAAATTTGTTGATTAGATTTTTATATGTATTATGATTAAATGTTTAAATATTTTATGCATGAGAATTATGCTTTAAAATACATGCTAGGAATGTTTTAAAATAATAATAATAATAAATATATGGGAAAATAAAATACATTCTGTTCTATTTCAACAAAGATGTTGAGAAACAATAGAAAAACAAAGAACAATACTGTAAGGTGTGCCTTAAGAGCTAAAAAGCTAAAACATGTATGTTGAGATGCAAAAAAGTTTTCATACTGAGGAACTTGACCTATGAATCAAGTTGGAGGAACTTGACCCATAAATTAGGGATATTGTGTGCAAATACTGTAGCTTTATATTTTTTTTATCTAAATGTGATGGATTGCTTTTTTTAGTTTAAAATAGTAGAGTATAAGTACCCTCTTCACGGCTATAGAAAGGTCACATGATGACCTTTCAAGGCTTGGAAGACGATGGGAAAATTCACATTGCTAATGACTTGAAAAAGAAGGTGCCTTATTTGATTATGTATCCTAAATTGCCCTTATCATGAATCTATTTTGAAAACTCTTTCTTAGCATCTTATGACAATTCTAAATGATAAAGAGATAGATCTTATGCTGGAATGTTTTATAATTATCAAGAGGAATTGAACCTAAGATCTAGCAAAATTTGAATTATAAAATATCAAAAATTGTTTATTTAGGAATTAAACCTGCAATATATGAATATACATATTTTATTGATTTTTTTATAGTAATCATGAAGAGAATTGAACTCATGACTCATTGCTAAAAACAAAAAAGAGAGAACTTTAAAAAGAGAAAAAAGAAAAAAAATAGTTCCCAAGAAGTTAGCTACAAGAAACCATCCATTATCCCTTATTCCACTTACAAATAGGGAGAGGATGAGAGGAAAAAAACACACAAGGAAAAAGTAGCTGAGTAGGACAGAAAAAAAAAAAAGGTTGGGGTGGGGGATATAGTAATAGGGAGTGTGGTTGGGAAGGGAGAGAAGATTGTGGCTTCTACAGGAGATAGCAAGGAGAAAATAAACAAGTGCTGCATAACAATCCAATATTATGATAATTCTTCTTAGTAAGCAAGATATCTAAGCAAAGAGGTAAAATGATTCATCTTTGTTATGTTTGATAATGGTTAGTAAGGGTTGATTTTCTCAAATTTCTCTCTTTTTGCTTGCCTAACCACCCTCACAATGCTTGTATGAAATTATCAAGATTGTTGTTGTAAGCTTAGATTGTTGAAACCTTTATTACTTTTTTTTTTTTTTTTTTGGATCTCTCCACCTGTCCTTTGCACTCTCACACCTAGATGACTTGAATGAGAGTTGTTTCTGCAACGATTCAGAAACACCCATAACTATTTGGGGCATTTTTGGCAAAAGATTATCAACAAGGGCCAAGGATCCCTAATATGAGGATTGGTACCATCAATAGAAAGTGAGAGTATCCTTGGGTCCATGGATAATTGTGAATGTTTTAAAATTGTTGAATTATTGGATTTTAGTTGATGAACCCTCTCCCTTTGAATGCATAAATCTTTGATCTGAATTTTGAATTATACTTTTTTTCCCTATACCTTCTCAAGTCTGATTTTGATATATTTTTATAAGTTGATGGAGTGGGGTAAAACCTAGGATGTTAATTTATGGTTGTGATCTATTTATTCTCTACTATTGAACATATGAATTTCTTGATTAAATGATTAATGGTAAAATGGTTACAAGAGTTAAATTTAGATGATCTTGTTTTGTGTGTTGCTGGAAATTATAAAATATTATTATGTAATTGAACAAATATGAGATTATTAATTTATTTGATTTTTTGATCATTTCTTTGGTTTACAAATGTGTAAATGATCCTAATTAGATATTTTTTTAAGTTGAATAAAAAAAGTTTGACTTTTTTTTAATATGATGAATCTTGTAGAGAGATTTTACTATGGCTATTTCTTTTTAAAATGGTGTCTTAATTCTTAAAATTAATATTGATTGACCTGTTTCAAAGCTAGATCTAGGCGTTGTTGATTTCGTTCTAATTTTAGAGGTTAATGTTAGTTTGATTGTTGTAGAAAGAAAGCCACTTGTGCATTGTTTTCTTTCAACTAGCTTTCTTTCTAGGGGGACTTCAGGTGTTAGCTCTTGCTCCCTATGAATGGGTATTACAATTTAGGTTAGATATGTACATTTTGAGGCTTTATTTTTGGTTTAGCTCTTGATGCTTTTGCCTTTGCTATGCATCTATCTAATTTTGCATGATTGTGTCTATATCACTAGTTTATATTGATTTTTCATGCACACCCATTAATGCATTTTAAAATATTGATATCACATTTTGACAAAGGGTGAGAACCAGATTATATCAATGACAACTAGTTGATCAGATTGGTGTATATCGAGACAAAGAACATGAGGTGCTTCCATTCCAATACTTTATCATGTAGATTCTAGCGAGCCATTGATCAATACTAAGACAATTGCACATATTAAGTGTAAGTACATTATCTAATTATATAGCATATTGTACCACACATAGCTTGTAATTTTCTATTTTTATGAGATGTTTCAACATGATACTATATTCATCCTCAGTTGCAATTGCTTTTTCAAGGTTTAGTGAAAGAGTAAAAAATGATGAAGTTAATGGCTAGTTTAAGATAGTGGGTAATGCTTAGTTTGGAAATAAATATACAAAAAGATAAATAAGTAAGAATTACCTTTTTTAAGTTCCAATGGCTAATTTTAAATAAGTGAGTAATGGTTGGTAAAGTTAGAAGAGAAACTACATAATACAAACATTAGGGGAAAACTTGGAGTGTCTTCTATTTCAAATAAGCTGCAAGAATGATAGTTTAGATGGTTTGGACATGTGTAAAGAAGACCAGACAATGAGGTTGCTACATCATTATTGCAAGAAATCTATAGAAAAGAAACCCAAAGAAGATATGGGAAAAATGATTAGAGATGTTTTAAAGAAACTACGAATAAACAAATATTTAGCTCTTCATAAAGGCATATGGTGAAAAAGAACTCCTATAGATGACCCTATTTTGTTGGGATAAGGCTAGGATGATGATGATGATGATGATGAGTAATGGTTAGGATAGGACATTTTTAATATTACAAGAAAACATAAATATTTAAACTATGTAAATAAAGGGACAAACAAATGTAAAGCTAAGAATTAAATAAAAACATAACTGGGGCTAAGTAATGTTGAAATTAGACCTTTTACAAACTTGTAAAAACAGGCAATAAGGAATGGATTTGATTGAACCAAAAGTCTGAGGGAAGACCCCTATGTTGTATCATGAAATGTAGTGGTTCCCATCACTTCAGTTTTTTTTCAAGTAATTTAGTTGATTTTGTTTTTCTTATTCTTGCCTTTTCTGTAGAGGTGACTAACCATGAAATTCTTAATACTTTTATTTTTATTTCCTTTGGATTTATAGATTTACATTCTTTCTGGTTATACCTACATGATAAGTTTATAATAGCTATCTCTAGGCATTCATATAATCAGTTTATAATATATCTTGATTCTTAGTTGGGTGCCCTAACCACTTCCATGGAACACATACAAAGATTTTAAATGCTAGAAGATGATTGAAATTGGAAAATACTATGAAGATTTTCTAAGTTGACCTTTAAAATGTCCTATGTACATATTACTTTTGGTTGTAAGAAAGCCTCACATAATTGTAATTAAAGATAAATTTCCCATTGTTGGAAAACCTTAAGCATGAATGTGATTGTTCAATTGCATGCTATGGTTGTAGAATAGATGTTAGATGGATTGGGTAATCATTAGAATTAACTGACTAAAGAACATATGGATGGGTTTGTTTGTTAAGGAATATTGTAGGATGTCAGTACTTGCTGATTTCTTCTAGATGATGAAGGATCATCCCAATGAGCATGTGCTCTTATAAATTCTCAAGTAATAGTGAAACTAGTTTGAAGGAAGCCTTAAAAATGTTCTTATTGCTCTTTTATTTACCTGGACTAATAGGGATGAGAACCCATGGTCTTTAAAAGGTATAAACAATGCATATTCTTGTTTGTAGAATCGACTCTATAACCATTTGTTGGTTCTATGAAAGCTTGTTGAAGAATAGCTCTACCACATTAGCATTGTGTTTTCCTTCTTTCAAACATGCAAGTTTAGTTGGAAAGCTTGCCTCTTTTTGAAGAAGCTTCAAAACCATTTTTTGGTTCTACTATGCTCCTTGACATATTGGCTTGTAGAACCAATTTATGAAACCAGTTTTTGGTTCTACAAAGCTCTTCAAAAATAGCCCTGTCATGTCAGTGCCTTTATTGCATGCATAAGAAAGCTTATTAAAATAGTAAAAAAGAAAAGCTATGAGAATCAAAAGCTTTAGATTTTCTTTAAAGGGTGCATTTCCATGTCAACCTTAGAAAAAGGAAAGGTAGAACTAATTTAGAACTAGGTTTTGGATCTATACAAGCTACACTAAAAAAACGCCATGCCACATCTACAAAAATAATAGAGGTGTTATAAGCTTATATTGAAAAGAGCTATGCTACGAAAAAGCTAGAGTCTATGCCACTATGAAAATAAGCTAAGCCTCATTAATGAAAAAGGAAAGAGTTGTTGTTGAAGCTTAAAGAGTTGTTATCTCCAACATAAGAAGAGCTTGCTGTTTTTGTAGGAAGGAACTATTGCATCCAAATGGAATGATAGGTTTCTTCCTCATTTGTTAAGCTTTTAATATTCACCTCAAGCTCATACTAGATGTAGTCATGGAGCTAAGATGTAACGAGATATAGTTTCTTCTTCTTTAGCTATGGAGTAGAAACAGTTATAGCTTATTACTTTTTATTCTACTTTAACATGTTAGCAATGGGTTGAAGAATGGTTGTAAAAATAGCTCCAAAGAATGAAGGCTATATATTGAAGCTATTTCACTTAGCTTGTTTATTTTGGATTTTGGCCTTGTGCTTGAACTAGAATTTCTTCTTTGTTTTTCTCCTCTTCCTTTCTCTTTGTTTTTCTTTTTTCTATAAAAGCTCTATTTAGTTTTCTTAGAAAGCTTGGTAACTCTTGAGTCTCTGTGTTGAGATGAGGAAGAGTATTTACCTCTCTCTATGTATTGTGAAAGTGGATTTTTAGAACTTTGAGCTTGGTAATTATGCTTAGTCTAGGATTGTAAAAGAAGCCTTGTAAATTTCTTTTGATTAATAGAATTACTCTACCCTTTAGGATTTGGGGAGAGTTTTATGGTGGATGTAGGCCAACCAATCTAATAGTTGAACCACCTTGAAAGCTATGTGTTGGTTTTTGGTTTTTTGCATTAAGTTTCTTTATGGCTTTTTATTGGTCTTTCTCCTAGTTTTTGTTTAACTAAAATTTATAGCTACATCCAGGAAATAATATTCTCTTCTCTTCTGAGATGGCTTCAAACATGACTAGTTATACATACAATCTTCACTCAAGACCTGTTTCAACTCTTCCCATGAGGAGGATTTCATGTCTCTAGTCTTGCAGTTACTGGACTTGCCTGGGTAAGACTTTGACATCAACATATGATCTAAGGACCACAAATTAACCTAAAAGTTAACATTCTCCAAGAGTATGAAGTGGCACTCCTAGAATTCCAAGGAAACTAAATCTAGTAGCCTCGCCTTTTCTTCAACTCATCATCATCATGGTGCTCTTTATTATCCCCTCCTTTCCTTTCTTGGTATACTCCATCCTTATCATTACCATCATTATTCGTATTATCTTTATGTTTCTTTTCCTCTTCATTTTCATATTCTACAAGATTGCTAACATTACTATCATTATCCATGTCCCCTACAACGTTCTCCTTGTTTATCTTGTGGCATATATCTTGTCCATTTATCTATTTTTGGAAAGGTGTGTTTATCATGGGGATGAATAGCATAATAGTTGTGCCAAGAACACCTTGCGTAATTGCACATGCCAATATGAATGGAAGTGAACATGGTGTGAATTTGCAAAGACATTTGACTGATTTTGTCATATTTTTAACATAAAATCCTTTAAATAAATTTAAGCTCAACTTTTAGGGTACATAAGAAATATTTTAAATTCCATTACAATTATAATGAAATATAATATTTTTCCAAATCATCATTAATTAACATTATAAGTTTAAATATTATCAAAAGGCAAAAGGAGAAGGTGAAATGACCCAATATATTTGCTTCATAAGAGGTGCAACCATTGGCTCTAACCTTTATGTATCTAGGGCATTTGCTTTAGATTCTTTTATTGGCTTTGTTGAGAAAAGGTGTTATTTATATAGCTACTTTTCTTAAAGTTTAATAGAGCATACACATTAGTATGTTATTTCAAGTATTTCTTTGCTCTTTACATGAAATTATTGCAAAGTCAATTCAGCATGATGAGGATAATGCTCAAACTTTTTCTGTTAGTGCTATAGAAACTAATTAACTTTTAATATAATTAAAATTTAGGTTTTTTTTCTTTTTTTGCAAGTAACTACTCCTTTCATGTGTATTACTTGTATACAATTTTGGTAGAAATATAAATGTCATATGATTTGATTTTAATAGTAAGTGCAAAGATAAATAAATTATTAAAATCAAAATTTAATGGAAAAATTTAATCAAACTTTGATTAAATTTGGGAATAACATTTAGGCTAAAAAAAGATTTCAGTTTGGAAAAGATTTGGAGATTTTAATCTATGAATTATATTATATTAGAAAAGTTTTGATAAATTTAATATGCAAAGTAATATTTAAGTAAAATTTTTTAAGAACATCATGACAAATGTCATGACTAGGAAAGTTAAACATCAACTTCATTCCCTAGAAGTAAACAACAACATTGCAATAGTGGTCTTGACTATGCCATCAAACTCAAAATGACAGCCATCCTTATCCTTAGACCCTTCAACTTTATCATTTTTATAATCAATAATTAAATACTTTACTTAATGTTATTACATGAAGTAAAAGCATAGTGCTAATTCATTATATATCTTCATACTTGCATGTCTCAAGGCAAAATAAATTCTCTAAAGGAGATCTTGAAAATGAAATATTTTTTAGGAAAAAGTGCAATAACATCCCAAGCATGTTTGCCAATGAAAGAGGTAAAAGGTTTTCAATTGTGCTCAATGTTTTAAAAGGCATAAAACTAGTCACGTAAGTCAGGTAGGTCACTTAGATTGTTAAAGAGTGGCATTTGTTAATCAATGATTACATCATCTTAAGTTTCACTTAAGTTTGCATCATCTTAGAATTGAAAGTAAAATATAAACCTATTTAAAACCTTATATGTTTTGTTTTTATTGCTAGACTTAATGGTTGATTAATTTGTAAAATCTAATTTTATTTTTTTATAAAAATATAAATCAATAGACGCTATGGGTTTTTAGACATAATAAGGCTTCTACCTCTCAATTTTCACTATTTTGAATTATTGTCTACATTAGTCTATTTTTTTAAAAACGAGGCACTGATGTGGGAAAGTGCATAAACTTACCATCACGATGTGGTTAACTCTTATGTGAACACTTGAATAGAGATGAAGATCTGACCCCTGAAATATAAGACACTTTGATCATGAGCACAATGTCTTGTGAGTGCATTTCATTTTGCTTTACAAGTACTACAAACATTCTTTGTAAGGGCACCCATGCAAATACCTAAAACAAGTTGACAAAAGGTTTTTAGGACTTCAAACCACCCTACTTTCTTGGTGATTCCCACTCAACTTCTCATTTTTGTTTAGAGCAATATTATAATAAAATAGATACATAAAAAAAGATATCATAAAAAAGGGAAGGAGAAAAAATATGGAAATGGAAATTCTTAATTTTTTCCATGTGACCATAAAGGGTCTATAGGATACAAAATTAAACTACCTTCCAATGACTCCATAAATGTTATCTTCTATAAAAAGGGAAAATGATAATGATAAGCCATAAAAAATAGAGAGCTATAAAAGAGAGAAAAAAATTATGGAAATGAAAATTCTTAATTGTGTTCATGTAAGATCATAAAGGATCTAAGGATACAAAATTTGTTATTACAAAGCTTTGATATGGTCAAAATGGGTCTAAAATACCTCATCAAGAACATGACCTAAAATTGACATCTTCACCTTAAATAAATGTGGCAAAGTTGTTGCCTACATACTATATTTAAATCTAAGAGTATTAAAGAAATGACAATTCAAAAATATATGCTTTTCATCTTTTACATAGAATTTGCAGATGAGTCATTCTCTTTGAAGATTAATCCATCTCTGTGTTTTAATCAATAGATAGTGAGATCCCAAATGAACTTGTGTGATTGCTACCTTTATCTGTATGGAAATAACACCAAATAAGTAAGTATGTATTTTTGTTAAGGATCCTCCTTGGATCTATTGCAATCAAAATTACTTTTTTTGACATGGCTATTACCACATGTACTTCAATATCTTATATACTTGATCCTTATTTTCAGATCCTTAAAGCTAAATTTTAACTCTTGATTTTCAATATTTTATTTTTGAAGCTATTTTTTCTCCTTATTAAATCATCCTTCTTCTTGAGTGATAGCTTTTTAGGATATGTGGAGGACAGGCCTAGCAATCATCCTTTTATAAAATCATGGAAATTTTTGAAGACTTACAATTTCTATAGGTAGCATATGTGCTACTTCTACTGAAAAAATATCATATGGAGTTTGAGTGTTTACATAAAATTTATGCAACAAAAAATGTTTTTGAACATATTCCAAAAGATTTCATTACATTATAGTTAAATTGGATCTCCAACTTTCAAATCGTATAATAGAATTTGCAGAACAAGTTGTGGTACATTTTCTTGTGGATATCCTATACCTAAATCTACATGCACATTTACTACAAACTAAATATAAAATATGTATATTGTTTGAAACCCTCTAAGAAATACAATATAGTCAAGAATACCTATTTAAAATTAAGATGCCTAAATACTTATATGAGCAGAAAATTTCAATTTTCTCTAATCGAATTTAAAAATTATCTACAAGAGATCCACTGCTTTGGTTTTGCTAACATTGGCTTTCATCTTTAAAATACTAATTTTTTTTAATATTTTAAGCATAAACTTCTTTTGAACTTTAGTTTTTGCTATAAGAACTACAACATCAACAAATATTAAAATATTTATAAGAAAATTTTTAACTTTAATGGAATCTAATCCAAAAAATGATATCCATTTTTCTAATTCATTAATAAAGATACCAAATAAAGTGGGTAAAATTGGATATCCTTGTTTAAGCTCAATATTGCTATTTAAAATAAATTTTTACTCTATGTTATTATTCAAGAACATAACTTGTACTGAATTATACAACTTTTGAATAGAAAATAGAAGTTCTCCATGAATATTAGTATCTTGCAAACACCTCCACAATTTATACTAAATAATAGTCATAAGCTTTGGAAAAATCAATAAAATGGATAAACCTTATTAGAAAGTCCTTTAGGCTAGTTTGTACAATATTTTAATGTAATCAAGTGATCCATTGTGAAGTGATGCTTCATGAAACCTACTTGTAAACTACCTGAACGTTGTTTAATTTTTCCTAACTATCAAGCCTTCTCTCAAGGATGTTGCCTAATAATTTTGCAAGGAGGTGGCTTATCATAATGAGCCTATAATTATTAAGATTATTTTTATTGCCTTTTTTGAATAGCATTACTTCTATACTAATGTAAAAATCTTCTCAAAGCCCATCCGTGAGAATTGTAGTATAAACTTCTATACAAATTATGGTTCCTCCTCATTTAAGTAACTCTCAATACAAGCCTAAAGCATTTATTATTTTGCTAGAAGCTAGTTGAGCTAACCCTATGTTTGTCTCAATTTGAGTGATGCATAGAGGTGCCTAAGAGGTGGATGGGTATGAATAACTTGTTCATATTTAAAGAGAGCTCTAAAGAAATCCGTAATTGTTGAAAAATTAAAATTCTAAGTTTTTTTTTTACAAAAGAGTTACCAAAATGCCTTAGGATTCTTCGTAATTATATTAAGAAGTTGTACCTAATGCTCCATGATAAATTTTCTTTCCTTCATCGATTAATATTTTTGTATGTTTTAATGACCTCTTGATCATGATTAGCCCTTTTAACTTGCAATTGAGCTTGTATATGCTTATTGTCAAATCACAAGTCTTTTTTCTATTGTTTGACAATTTGATGTCACATGAGGCAACCACTACTAGAAATTCTATAATGTTATTATGAACTTCATTGTGTTAGTTTATTTGTTTCAACATATGTAATTTAATTATTATTTTTTATTAATGGATTATGTATTGATGGGTTTAACATTAAGTGTTAGAATAGATGTAATTTAATAGTTTTTTATTCATCAATTATGTGTTGGCATTAGTGAAGTTACATTGTTAGTTACTCAAAAATTGTATATTGTTGTTAAAAATAAAAAATAAGAATTCAACAAGTAAAAAATAGTAATTACAAAATATTTTTACACATTTTTGCAAGTTTACATTGGGTAGGATAGGTTCTTTAAGAGGTTATTCTCCAAGTATTAAACTTTAGCTTCTTTTGCTTTCTATCTTTTTATGTTAATACCTATTCTAATCTTTGATTATCTTTTGAAATTAAAACGAAGAAAATTTTCAAGAAGCCAAGGATAGATTTAGGAAAATCAAAAAATTAGAAATTGTATCAAAATGAAATCAACTCTTAAAATAGAAAAACCCAATTTCAAATTTTCTAAATCTTTGACATAAAAAAAATTTCTCTTATGAAATCACAATTAGTAGGCTATGATGAGGAGACCTTTTCAATTTCTTGCATTTCATTTATTAGTAAGAGGGTTGATAAAATGCAAAATAATTACTCATCAATTGTAGGTAAAGTAAAAAATTAGAAATTGTATGAAAACACAATGAAATCAAATATAATGCAAATTCGGCCGAGAGTGAGAGCATACATTAATTGATGGAA
>MNCI01009653.1:27306-75966 GCA_015680685.1 Gnetum montanum | reverse complement strand
AGGATATTTCAAAAATACCACCAGAAAAAATAAAAGGTTCCATCATTAATCAACCGGAAAAATAAAAATCCTCATTGGAGCATCGTGCAACGTGAAAAGGAAAAATAATATGCCAAGGCCAACATTCAACATGATAAATAGTTTATGTGTGAAACGGTTTACGTTATTTTCATAGCCATATTGAAAACCGCATGTAATAAAACTCCATCCATTGCTTACAAAAATAGCGACAGCAATATTCAATCCTTTACTCTTCCTACAGCACCCACTGCCTCAATCGAATAGACTGCCCGAGATAGCACCATTCTCTCAGCGTAGCAGATCCAAGGCCAGAAGAAAACATAAGGCCAACATGAAAAATCAAGGATCCAAACGCTAAAGCACTCATTCTAATTGAGCTAAAGGGGCACCATAAATCGAGGTTCCAGATCTCACTAGATCTACTAACATCATAAAAATATGCAGACAAAATTGTAGAAACCCCGAAATGCATAGACAAAAATCGCAGAAATTTGTAGATAGAAACAATGCAGCAAAACCTAGAAAACCAAAACTAAGCATCAAGGCAGAGATCTATGGCTCCGATACCAAATGTTAGAAATATTTCTAGTGCATCAAAGCAGGATTGCACAAGCGGAAGCATGTAAAAACAGATCTCTTAATCTACAAATGTGCATGAAACAAAAATGCACAAATCAATTTGAAAAACAGATCGAACTGACCTCCAGCCATTGATGCCATTGATGCTTGAATGTTCCAGATTTTCTTTCACACGGGCGCTCTGCGGTGATGGTGTATGCAGACTATAAGCGACTATGAAAGGGACCTGAACTGCTACACTGCAATTGATTCCCCATGCCTTGTTCTCCCATCAAGAATTGAAAAGGTCCAGGAATTAGTTACCATTTATTAGAAAAATATGAGACCATTTCCAGATAACAATGAATCGGTTGGAACGGATGGATTGCAAAGAAAACTGTCATGTTGCTGTCCAAAGCTATCATATTGTTAACTGAGATAGATCTTCACAACAAGTTTATAAGTCTTATCTCATCTCCAAGGAAAATTCTAAGACTATCCGATAGTAGAAACAGAAAGTGTAGTTCGCAAATAATAAACTGCTAATTCATTGTTACATTTGTACCTCCCCAGCTAGACTGGAACACTAAACACTCCTGGACGGACTACTGGATTTGCAAGGATAGGTCAGCCTAGTTGTTCTCGAGGTTGAGCATGGCAGTGTCTAGTTTGAAATCAGCTCGGTAACGGATGCTCACCCGCACCCGTGTCTTGATGGATTTGAAGCGAGCGGCCTCCGACAACATCTGGATGACCACCAGCAACGATGAAGCCATGGAGGTTAGGGAGTTGATGTACGAGAGGTTTGAAATGGCGGTGTCCAATGGAGAGATCCCCAGTGGGATTTGATCCCTGGATTGGCCTATGGTGTTCTCCACTCCTGCGTGGAAACACAACCTGTTCATCTAATGATGAGGTGTATTTATGGTTTTGAATGGACATAACCTTTCATAACATGTCAATGTTACTAAAATGACCCCTTACATACAAAAAATTAATATTACCGAATTATGACTGGTAATGACCTCTTAACCAAAAGAAAGAGAAGGAAAATTAGTTTATAATTGTTAGTTATTTTTTGGTGGTGGAGGGGAAAGGGGGTGATGGTAGAGGGATGGGAAGGGATGAAAGAGAGTCAGGGAGTTTTATAAAAAGTATTGTATAGTCCATGTTTTTTTAATATGTGTGAGAAGTTGGGAGAAGGCCTTAAGTCTTCAACTCTTAGCCAATTAAAATTTTTAGATCAAGCTAAAAACACAAGTATTATTAATTTTATTTAACCCCTAAACCAAGTGGAAAATTTTCCTATTAAAGATGTAATTCATTTAATCTAGGTTATATTATTATTTTTAAGCCTTTGACTGAGTAAGAAAATCTTGATGTAGTTTATTACTTGGGTTGTATAAAGTTATACTCATGTTCCTTGGTTCTATGGAATGATTTAGGTACATAAGATCCTTGGATATTGTGTTTGTTTATTATGAATTAACATTATTTATGTAATAAGATTTTGAACTTAATGATTTTTCCTATACATCTATAATTTCATGTTATCTAGAATCTTAGCTATAATATTTATATATGCATACATGTTGGTATATATATCATTTTTCACACTATCATCTATGTAGTCATTACATCCAAACAAATTATAGCTAACCGTAACAAGGAGAAAAAGCTAGAACGTGATAATTATGACATTTGGCATTGAAAGATCCACTATTTCTTAGATGAACAAGAGGTTGTAGAGACCCTCTTTCATCTTATGGAGGAACCTGCAATGATAAATATCCTTAACATGATAAAAAGTCCAAGGCATATCAAAGTTGGCTTAAAAGGGAACCTATTGCTTGCATCACATTGCTAATAAATATGCAAAATGACATCCTTTATGAATTTGAGAAATACCCAACTACACATGTCATGTGGAAAGCCCTCAAAGCAAGGTTTGATGCTACATCTACCATAAAATTAAGGATTCTAACTCTCAAGTTTGAGAATTATTAGAAACATCCTAAGCACATTATAAAATAATAACTTAGGATGATGTTCAACATGATTTAAGAGTTAAATGTTACTGAGAATAGTCTCATAGATGAATAATAAGTATAAGTAGTTATCTACTTACTCCTAAACTCTTGAAAACACATGTGAGTTAACATGATGCACATTGAGAATGTGAAAATATTTAATGACATTGTACATCATTTGAAACTTAAGGAGGAGAACGTAATATCTCCTAAAACCTATAATGTGTATGCTACTAAATTCAATACCCATAAATCAAAAACTTTTGGAGGAAAATAGGTCATGACAAGTTTTCTTAGCAAGAACCTTTACCAAAGAAAGCTAAGCAGGATAAGAAAAAGAGAGGAAAAAGGAGAGGCAATAAAGATAAGTGTAAGATGGCTTGCTTTAACTATAGCAAGCAATGAAACTTTTCTCATGAATTTATTAAGCCTAAAAAGATATGTCCTTACCTTGTTTTTCTCAATGATTATTTTGTATCATCTAGTATTCTTGTTTCTAAAGCTTTCCTCTTGTGGATTATAGACTCAATGTCAACAGACCATGTAATGAGAGATCAGGTTAGCTCTATCAAGTATGATTGAATTCCAACAAGAATTAAGAAAACATACATGTGAAATACCTCCAACATAGATCTGGTACACATTGGTACATATAAACTTATCATGCGATGAAGTTGCATTCTATATCTCCATCATGTCCTTTATGCGCTAGAAATTCAATGGAATTTTCTTTCCATTATTACTTTAGTAAATTTATATTTTAGCTTTATGTTTAAAAATGATATAGTTACAATTCATCTAGACTCACTTTGCTATGGATTTGGTTTTATTTATGGCAATTTTTTAAAGCTAGATATTGAATATCCTAATAAAGAAGATAGCTCTTTCTCATTACTTGCTTCTATTGATAATGTTGGTAATAATTTCATGTTATGGCATGCTAGGTTAGGTCTTATTAGATAAGAAAGAATGAAAAGGTTAGCTAGAGTAGGCATATTAGATCCACTTGCTAAAGTCACTCTACAAACTTGTGAGGAATTTCTAGTGGAAAAATTTACTAAAGGACTATTTCATAAAGCCATGAGGAATAATATTCCATTACAATTAATCCATTTTGACATTTGCGAACCAATGAATATTAAGCATGACATGGCATGTCCTACTTGATTATAATTATAAATGATTACATCGGTTATAGTAATGTATTTCTAATTTCTCATAAACCTAAGGAAATAGATTATTTGAGATGATACATGAAGAAAGGTGAAAATAAGTTAGAAAAAAAGATTAAAATATTGAGGACTAATGATAGATGTAAGTATCTATCATCAGCAGTTCAAAGAATTGTGTTATGAAGAAGGAATTATTAGATAGTTAGTGATCCCTAGAACTCCATTGTAGAATGTTATCTTTAAGAGGAGAAATGACACCTTCCTAAACATGATAAAATCAATGATGATGCATGCAAAGATTCTTGTTAGTTTTGGGAGAGATGCATTATTGACTGCGGTCTACATCCTAAATTGCATCCTAAGTAAATCAATACCTTCCACTCCATATGAGTTATGGATTGGTAGAAACCCAAGTTTAAATCATTTGCAACCTTGAGGGTATGCAACCTATGTACATAATACTTCTCATAGATATAGGAAGTTAGGCCCTAGAGGAAAAAAATGTATCTTTATAAGGTAAGTAGATCACTTTAAGGGATATGTATTTATTATAGAACTCTAAAATGGAAGTGTAATAAGATAGAATTAAGAAATGTCAACTTTCTTAAGAAGGATTTTACTTATCAAAAGAAAATAGATAAAGATGTTAACTTTTATGAAGTGGAGGATCCCAATTTTGGCACTACTATCAAGCAAGTAGAAACTAAGAAATAGATTCCTTATCGTTCTAAGAATGGTGGGAGAAACTTACCCATTAATAGATCATATTCATAAAAAAAGAAACCTCCCAAGAACCCCAGCTATGTAGAAGTAGTTGCATAAGCATCCCTCATTATTGTTTTATGATTGAAGAGGAAGCACTTATGATGGATGTGCATGATGGTAAGCCACATATGTATGATGGAGCTTCCTTATCACTAGCTAGTAAGGAATGAATGAATGCTAGGATGAAAGAGAAGGAGTTTATGAAGATTAATCATGTCTAGAACTTAATTGATCTTTTGCTTGAACACAAGCTAATTGAAAATAAATGGTTCGTAAAAATTAAGTGCAAGGTAGATGATTTCTTTGAAAGATATAAGGCATGCATTGTAGCAAAGGGGTATACCCAATAAGAGAATATAAATTACAAAGAAACTTTCTCATTAGTAATAAGGTTGGTTCTTATCATATGATTCTAGTTGTAGTTACATGTCTTAATTTGAAAATTTACCAAGTGGATGTTAAGATTGCATTTCTCTATGAAGAATTAGATGATAATATATATATATATATGATGAAACCCCATGGGTTCATAGTCAAAGGTTAGGAGTGCAAGGCTTATAGACTCCAACGATCAATCTATAGATTAAAATGATCATCTAGACAATGGTACTTTAGATTTCATTGAGTCCTCACTATTGATGGATTTATGACGATCAAAGATGATTATTGTATGTAAGTCAAGAGATCCAATGAAAGTTTAATTATCTTTTCTTTGTATGTGAATTATATTTTACTAGCCAATAATGATAAAGAAATGGTTATCATTATGAAAAGGTGGTTGTTATTAAACTTTAAAATGAAGGACATGGGTGAAGCAAATTTTGTGCTTGGTGTAAAGATCCTAAGGGATTATTCAAGAATACTTAGTTTATCATAAGAAACTTACCTAAAATTTTTTTGGAGTGATTTAAAATGTACAACTACAAATCCATTGCTATATCCATTACTAAATCTAAGAATTTAAGCCTTAATTAATGCTCAAAAATTCTTATAGATAAAAAGAAAATAAGTTTTGTATCATATGCTAGTACAATTGGCAGTTTAATATATGTAAGGATGTGTAATTTAGTTGACATATGCTTTGCAATGGAAAGGTGAGTCATTACTAGTTAAATCATAGGACCATGCATTGGAAAGTAGTTAAGAGGATACTACTATTTGAGGGGAACTATGAACTATATGCCTATGGGTTATAGTAATGCTGATTAGGTTGCTAACCTAGCGATAACCAAGATTTCTATGATATAGTAATGCTGATTTATGGCTTGTGGATTATAGTAATGCTAATTAGGTTGTTAGCCTAGATGAATGAAAATCAACATAAAGATATGCTTTCTTGATAAACCATGGTGTCATATCTTTAAGTAGCAAGAAGAAAATTTATGTAACCCTATCCACCATGGAGATAGAGTTTGTTACATGTTCAATGGAAATACAAGAAGTTATTTAGTAGATGAATTATTATGAATGCATTACAATTGATAATGGTCCATTATGATACCATGGAAACACTTTCATATTCAAAGGATCCCAAGTACCATGGAATGAAAAAGCATGTAGATATAAAATACAATTTTTTCTAAGAATTAATGGCACAAGAGAAAGTGATCTTGCAAAACATTTGTATAAGTTAGATGGTAGTAGATCCTTGAAGTAAGCCCATTCCTAGAGATGTATTCATGACTTAAGTAAAAGCCTTTATACTATGTAGAATTTTATTACATGAACAAGTGATCACTTCTTACAACATGCATTGAGAAAATTTTTCATTTATGTACATATTTTTTATTTTATATGTTGTGTAAATTTTTCCTTCAAATTTATATTAATCCTATGAATATGTCATGAGGCTCAATTAGTTCACTCACACAAACAATCATCCTTTGATGCTTGTAGATTAGTGAGCAAAGTATGAGCCATGCAAAGTATCACCTTGCTATAGAAACCAAGATGAAGTCTCTATAGCGAGACTGAAAATGAAGGATCTCAAATTTCATATTAGCCTAAACGTTAAGCTAGATGTGAGCTTTTTTTTCATACCATCATAAATGACTTAGGTTCTTTACTTAAGAAGTAAATGAACCAAGGTCTATAAGGTATTAGTGAAAGAGACATATGTCACTTGTAGTTGAAACTTTCTATTGTAGAATATATTTTGTGCTAAATGTACTAATCAATCAAGCATAAGGAGGTGAATGAATAACATTCTTCTTTCTTCCTATGTGAATTCTTGTGGATATAATATAGTTATATCACATAGGTATCTTTTTTGGACCTTTAACTATGTCATGAAGTAAAGGTTGATGACTACTACTTTGGAATGTTACTTATGACCATGAATGATGTGGCCTCATAGGAAATCACCAAGGAAGTAGTTGATATAGAGTCTAATGATATTAGAATAAAGGGAAGACATTTTGGTCAGATCAATGCACTTTATTTATAGTTGATAGATTATATTACATTAAAGTGATGATATGATCATAAATATCTTGCATCACACATTATAAATAAGAGGTCAAGTATGACCCTTGGAGGGATTAAAGATACTTGGATTGATGTGTTTATGATATGTTTAGGGAATCGTCAAGCAATTATAGGATTAATATATCTCTATTGACCTTAATTAGTTCCTCATATAGAGATCCTAAACATAAAAATAGAACTTGATAAATCACATCATGGATATGGCTATATAAAAGAAATTAGTTATTAAGTGAGCATACTTGAAGCCTTTATGACATATCCTGTTGATGAGTGACGAGGTACCCCTACACTCAACCATACGAATAGGAGCATCTCATGCGCAATCTGGTCGAACTCCAAGGACTAAGTGCTTATGCACCTTAATGGAACACTTAAGGTTAATCAATCGCTATCTTCCAAACTTACTTGTATTGTCACGGTTGTATGGTTAAGTAAGCTTGAGGTATATGATTTTTATATCTTTTATCTTTTTAATTTCTTATGCTAATAGGGGAAGGTGAAGAGAACTAAGTGCCTAACTTTCATTAACTATTCACTAACTAAGTTCTAATTGTCCTAGCACCAGTATCCATTCCCACTTGTTACACACACCCTAAACTAGTGCAACGATGCTAGGATTACCGAACGCTACTCGTTACTGGGTTACCAAGTGTTACACACATGCTCGAAGCGGTTGTACTATGTGCACTTAACTAGGAGAGTCAAGGGTTGAGAGAGATTAATTATCTAGGAAAGCGTTTAAACATTTAACAATAATTAATTTCTATTTAACTTAGTCCACATGCTATAAGGTTTATCAAAAATTTGTCTTTATTGTTGTACACAAATGTGTGCTTAGGTACAATTTGCTCAAATAAATATCTGTTCACTTTAAGACTCTTATTGCAGGCACATGGAAATTATTCTAACTCTGGAATGATAAAATTGCAAGAGTTTCACTAAGGGTCTAAATCTAAGTGCCTAAAATAGGGAAAGTTACCTCTTATTTATAGACATTGTGGTAGGCTATGATATCGTGTACGTGATATCACATATGCGATATTGCGGCTCATCCTACCCCCATGACTAAATGAAAACTTGTCCTTGAGTTCCTTACAAAATATTGGAAAGGTATGAGATTATTGACTTGAATGACACTAATGATGAATGGGGTGACATGTGAGCAGATCATCATTACAATACATGATCAAATTAGTGTTCATGATAACAAGAGTGAAAATTATACACATTTGACATCCAGCCTTATTTGGCAGTTGAGAGAGAAGAAAAGAGAGAGAGAGAAAAAAGAAGAAGTTTGTTGCTGCTGACGCCAAGATTGCACTTTTCGTTGTCCATCCATAAGCATGCCATCAATCATGTTCCTTGCATAACTGCTATAGCACTAGTTCATTTCAAGTGTTCCCTCCAGATCCAATCCATTGGTGTATGATTGTCATTTGCAGACACAACATAGTCTTAAATTAGCAAGGGTAAATGAACCATAATGTAGTTGATACCTTGCCTTGGTGAAAGGTCCATTGGCTGAGTTGTGGTATGGCTAATGTAGATTTTGGAGATATAATACTGGTGACTAGCCAAGTTGTAGGGGTTTAGAGAAAATTGAAAAAGTTGGACTAGGACCCCCATGACTAAGAGCGATCCATTGGTAGCGATAGAATGGAAAAAGATAAGGAATAAGAAAAATGGAGAAAAAGAAACAATAGCAATGCTGATAAAATGGATGTCAGGGATGGAGATGAACAAAATAAATGTTGATTTCGAAAATTTTTAAGGGAAAAAAATTAATAGATGGATCAAATAGGAATGTCAGTGGGTCTTCCCCAAAGCAGGATCATGCCGTTAATGCCCTGATAATCTGACATTCAAAGAGTTCGTAGGCTTTGGAAATGCCATTTGGAAACAAGATTTAAAGTCTTAACCACAAGAGTTTACTAAAAAAAAAAGAAGGAATCAATCGAAATATAGACTATTGATACAACCGACAATAAGGTGAAAAATGGAGAGAGAAGGATGGAAAGAAGAGAGTGGAATGGAGTCTCAAGAATAAGGTGGTGTATAGCCCCTTGTGTATTATGGTTAATGTGACTTAGTAAATCTCATTTCAAATCCAGCCTCAAAAAATCCACATCCAGTGACTTCGCATTAATACATTTGGCCAATCCATCCACTTGAAGTAACAAGAATGCTTTTGCCAAAAAATCACCACCATTCTAATGAAATGAACAAGGAGAAAGTAGGAAGTGAGAAAGGGCCTTAGTTAGAGGGAATATGTTTGTTTAGTTCCATAACTAGTGCTTGTAGCCTAGATGATTATTTCATCTAAGGGATGTGCTTTGAATTCTCACTTTTTTCTTTTTTCTTTCTTTTGCATGAGAACCAAACCATGCAAAGACTTATTATTTTTATTATCTTAGCTTCTCGATAATGGAGCAATCATTAGAATGGTAAGGAAAACTCAATGAAGAAAACATCCAAGCACCCAGGAGAATGACTAGAACAAATACATCAAGTTCCCTTAAAGTCACACCCTTTTTAGTCCTTGAGTCTTTCCTTAGTTTGAGAAGTACCTAGTCACCAATTCGTTGATAGTTCTTATTATTTAAGAAAAGGGACTGCACAGTTTCATGCCAAGAGAGATCATAGAAATTCATGGATGCATGGATGGCGTGGACTCATTGCTTGTTATATCAAAAGAACCATGCCTTATTATCAACATCATAACCTAAAGGTAAAACCCAAACATTAGCAATCAATGGAATACAGTTCATATCATCTTTAGAAGCACTTATTAGGTGACAAATTTAACAAAATAAATAAACACACAAATAAATGAAAAAGTATGAATGATATTGTAAAACAAAAACAAGAAAAGTTAAAGAAATTTGCAAAAAAAAATGTGTAAAGAAAAACTTAAAAAGGAATTGAGGGCGTTGATTGATTAACATAGGTGTCCATCTCTCCGATGACTAAGTTAGAAGGGGGAGATCTGAAATAATGAGGGAGGTCATCATTTCTCTTATGTGTTATGTGCATTAACTGTTCTATATTCATGGTAAGGTTTGGTTTGTTGCACATTGACGAGTAATCTTTTATCGGAGTGCTTGTTTGGAGTTTTTAGGAATTTCCAACTTCCCCCTATTGATGTTTTTAGGTTAAGGGTTGGGAGTTGGCAACACTCTTGCTCCAATGCATCTATTCTTTCAATGTGGGGGCAAGTTGTTCCCCCAATTAGTTCCATGCATGTTGGTGAGTTGTTCTCTTGATCAACTATCAACCACTGGGTGTCTTCTTGTTGTGTCGTTGCTACATATAGGCACTTTTGTATGTTAATTTCTTGGGTACACCGGTTGCATGCAGGCAATGCTAAACATTCCTTTACGTAATCACACCCTGTATCACTGTATGTGATGCATGGAACTTTCATCTTCTCAATCTTCCCAAAAGTATTTTCCTTAGATATTTCCAGGGAAAGATGGCAGATTCCTAGGTGTGCATTTATGGTACTTAGCCATGCCCTTCCCATTATTATTAGGAAGTCCCGTTTGTCATTGTTTACTTGTATCACTAGAAAATTTGTTGGGTATGACCACTCACACACAGTGGTAACGATGTCCTTCACCAGTCCCAAGGGAACAGTGATGGATTGGTTAGCCAGCTGTAAGCGAATATTGCTCTTCTTTAGTGGAGGTAGGTTCCAGGCTTTATACATTTCTTGTGATATTAAGTTGACTCCAAAACCTCAGTCCAAAAGAGCTTTACATGGTTCATTCCCAATGACTTGGAGATAGATTAAAGGGCTTCCAGGGTTAGAGAATTTCTTGGGAAGGTGGCCCTCCTTAATCCAGTTAGTGATAGCATGTGTTAAAATACCCGTGTGCATTGAGCTCTATTTTTGGTTTGAAGGGAGCTCTGAAGCCTTATTTGATGGAGAAGCGTTCAAAGGCTCAACCTCTTATGGTTGTGAGAGATTGGTTGGACTGTAGGTTTTGAAAAAAGGTCTTCTCTTTGTGCGGTTGTCATAACTAGTAGCGGGTTGAAGGTTTACAGCTCTCGTAGCATTGCGTTGTTGCGGTTGAGTGGGGAGTTCCCCTTGCATTGCTGAAGTGGGTGGTAATGGAGCTATCAGTGTGAGAGTTGCAGATGGATTCGAAGGATGGTATGTCTATGGGTTATCTCTCCTAGGAGAAGGAGTCCTATAATACTCCCAAGCTTGGTAATGACATTGTGAAGTCATGTGGCCAACAGAGTCACATGGAGAGATTGGCTGTTGCACGTAATAGGCATATGGATCAGGTTGCCGGTAAGGGTATTGTTGCCTTGGTGGTGGCATCCCCCATGACTATGGGTATTACCACTACTGGTGTTGCTCAATAGGTTGTGACAAAGTTCCACTTGGGTAATACATTAAAGGTTGGTGGAACTACCTTGGGTTACCTTGGGGATAAGGTAACCATTGGGGTGCTTGCCATTTGTTAAGTCGTCGGTTGATTGCATACACCCTAGACTCTTGTAGTTATGAGATTATTGAGCAACATCCCTTAGGATGGTCATATTGGCATATCTTACATCCATCATCATTATCCATATCAGAATCCACAACCACTTTGGTGATGGCCATTTTACCCTTACCTTTGTTACGTGCATGGTCCAAGTCCCTCTTTTTCTTTTTTTCATAGTTACTACCTCACTCCTTAGACTCCTTTACAATTTTAAGAACAATTTTAAATCTACTATCTAGGGAGTTCCACATTTGGTCTACCTTTGTTGACACTTTTGTTATTAATTTTTGGAGTGGTAAGGTTTTCCTATTCACCATCTCTTTGAGTGGTGACTCTTCCTCCTCCTCACAAAACCTCACTCCTCTTTTTTAGAGGGAAGGGTCGTTGTTGTACTCTTCAACACTTTCTCTCTTACGTAGCTCCCCTTCTTCCTTAGCTACTTGCTCTAGCAATCTATGGACCTAATGGAACCTAAGCTCTAATAATATCCCTTGGGCATACATTCCAAGGGTTCTCTTGGTTTCATGCCTAAGTCCATCTATGAGATGGCGTAGTTGATCCTACTGCACATAACCATGGCCTAGGCAATGATGTAATAGTGCATAATAATAGCTCATGGTAGCATTCAAGGGTTTGTGATTTCCTTACTTCCATCCTTGGATTTGCTTTCACAGGTTGGACACCTAAGAGTACGTTTGATACTTATCGTTAAAAAGTTCTAGCATAGTACTCCACCTTCGAATGGATTCCTATTATAAGGACTGGTGCCAGCTTTTCGCTTCTTTTGCTAGTGTCCTTGGGAACAACTTTAGCTTTTATCATTTGTTTTCAATGTTATACAAGGCACATGCATCATGAAATGCTTGTAAGTGGTTTTGAGGATCAGCGTTGTATCGCCCCTCAAATCATGGGATGTTATTCATGTCTAACCTCTTGATCCTGCTATCTTTTTGGTGCCTTGTGGGAATTCTTATGACCTCCATGATATCTAACATGCTTCAGGTTGTGAGTAGGTGTTCTTCATGATCATTTCATTCATAGCGTCTATGATGTCTACGTGGTTCCCTACTTTCCCTTCTTCCATGTCATGATTCTCTAGAGTGCCCTCGTCCTCACTCTTGACTCTCTCGTCGAGGTTTCTCACTCTATTTACCTTTATCCTCATGGTTAGGTTTCTTATGCCTGCATCCTGACACTCAAGGAAATAGTGAATGTAATGATGAAGGTGAAGAAGAAGGAGAACCATCATCATGACGATGTTTCCTACCTTCTCTTTGGTGATCTCAGCCCCCATCGTGATTACGATCAGACTGTCCACCCTTATCATGTGTTTGTGTTCCCTTATTGAACACTTGGTGTTCATGGGGATCAAAACTAGGGTTGTGAACTGTGGAGTGAAGGTTCTGATACATCACCTCTTGACCATAGTTAGGAGGGGTAACATCATTTGGTGGGGAACATGTGGGATGCTATGGGGCCATTTACCCTTCAAAGATGTGTGATATCTCTCCTGTTGCAAGTCCCTTTAATGTTGCACTTCTGTGGGATGGTAGTCCCTTGTGTTATGGTCACTTGCAACATACTCTACATACAATTGTGAGATACCTATTCATGCAAGAGCATGAAGGAGCATGTTGGGGACTACTCGGTTTGGAGGCAATACTATGTTACCCTCCAAGTCTTTCTAATGCAGTTGTTGATCTTGATGGAGAATAAAGGTAAATTTGGGTACATATTCATTGTGATGAATATATCCCACATGGAATTGTTGAGGAATTGGCAGATCTTGGTTATGTGTGTTGTGCCACCGACTATCTCTTGTGTTGGTCCTAGGTGGTGAAGTGCTTTTGTGTGAAGAAGAAGACATTTTTGTCTTGTTGAGTGTGCTAATTACTGTTGTCTTATTTTTATTTTGATCAACCCTAAGAGTTCATTTTGGCATTCCAACGATATAAATGATCTCCTATGTTCTACGTAGTGCACAAACATCTAAGTCCCTGGCAACGACTCCAATAATAAGTGGCAAGGTACCCCTACACTCAATCATACGAATATGAGCATCTCACATGTGATCCGGTCGAACTCCAAGGACTAAGTGCTTAATCGCCTTAATGGAACACTTAAGGTTAATCAATTGTTGTCTTCCCAAACTTACTTGTATTGTCACGGTTGTATGGTTAAGTAAGCTTGAGGTATATGATTTCTATATTTTTTATCTTTTTAATGTCTTATGGTAATAGGGGAAGGTGAAGAGAACTAAATGACTAACTTTCATTAACTATTCACTAACTAAGTTCTAATTGTCCTAGCACTAGTATCCATTCCCACTTGCTGCACACACCCTAAACTAGTGCAACACTGCTAGGATTACTGAACACTACTCGTTACTAGATTACCAAGCATTACACACATGCTCGAAGCGGACGTACTAAGTGCACTTAACTAGGAGAGTCAAGGGTTGAGAGAGATTAATTATCTAGGAAAGAATTTAAACATTTAATAATAATTAATTCCTATTTATCTTAGTCCACATGCTGCAAGGTTTATCAGAAATTTTGTCTTTATTTCCATACAAAAATTTATGGTTAGGTACAATTTGCTCGAATAAATATTCGTTCACTTTAAGACTCCTACTACAAGCACATGGAAATTATTCTAACTCTAGAATGGTAAAACTGCAAGAGTTTGGCTAAGGATCTAAATCTAAGTGCCTAAAATAGGGAAAGCTGCCTCTTATTTATAGACATTGCGGCAGGCTACAATATTGTGTATGTGATATCATAGGGGTGGATGCAATATCATGGATGCAATATCATGTACGCAATATTTTGGTGAAACACCACAAAATTCTGAGCTTAGCACTTCTCCAATAAGAATCGCGCTAAGTCATGATGCTCCCCAGCATGACTGAAGCTTGAGGAACTCATAGACAACTTCAAATGGAGTTGAACTAAGCAAGAAATGGTTCCCTGGGATCCATAGAAGATGAAAGTGACATATGGCATCAAACCTAGCAAATTTTGAGCTCAAAATACTTGGTTTTCACTAAGTATGCACCATGTACGTTGGCCTACACATGCCCAGCGTATGGCCCAGCGTGCAACAACTTTTGAGCCTCAAAAACTCATCAAAACAAGCCAAAATTGAAGGTCTAGACTCCCCATGACCATACCTAAGGTTCCAGGTAGGTCTCAGGATTCTAAAAATTGACTTTTGGGCACCAAATAGGTCATTTCCTGCCTACACGCCAGCATGTATACACCCAGCGTATGACTTCAAAGGTGACCCAAAACAGGCACTTTAGAGCAAGATTTCCACAAGGCATCAACTCTTAGAGATAGGAAAATTGTTAGGCATCATCATGGACTCAAGAAAATAAATTTTTGACCTTGAAATCATGCACTTTGGAGTTCACACACTGAGCATGTACACCTTGCATGCCCAGTGTGTACGCCCAGCGCGTGGAACCAAGGATGAGGTCAAACAAACACTTTCAGGAAAATTGTTTTTTTTTGGCATGGGGTTGATCCTTGGAACATAGGCATCTAGTACACATCATCACAGGCCTTGAAAAATTCTATTTTGAGCATCAAAAGTATCATTTTTAGCCTCACACACTGGCCTATATGCTTAGCGTGTACGCCCAGCGTGCAGCATGACATACACTAGTTGAAGCCCTCCAAAACCATGTTAGCCCAAGTCCAAATGAGTTGAACATCCATAGGCAGCATTCTAATGATACTAGAGCTTAAATCCAAGAGCCAAGTTCAAGATTTTCTATTGTAATAGTAGTGTTCATTTATAAAGTTCAATTCTTTTGTGTCGGTCAAGTCTGTACGCTGGGTTCACACGCCTAGCGTGTACACACTAGCATGCAACACACTGTATAATTGTAATTTTCTTTGCACTTGGGCAATGCAACCACATGTCATCCAACCTAAAATTCTCTCACCCAGGGCCATTCATACCCTCCCAGATCCGAATTCCATGCCCTAAGATCATATAAAAATCCCAATTTTTAACTAAAAGAAAAAGAAGAAAATAAGAGGAGAAAGGAGATCATTTTTCACACATAGAGCATGGAAACACAAATCCCACACATTGGACATACACCCTGCATGCTGATCATATAGCCTTCACACCGAGCCTACTGTCTAAACTAGCAAACCATCATCCTTCAACATCCACTGGGGCTCTTCGCTCGCCTTGTGTCAAATCCACAACTATGTTTAGATCGGTGCACTGTAATCTCAATTCTGCAATAAAGTTGCTTCATTTCTAATCAAGATTTGTTATAGTTTTCATTTATTTTTACCTATATTCTTGCATGTTTATACTTTGGATTACGTTTATCACACCATTTACAAATAACCCAGTGTATTGCATATTGACATACGCTTGGGGAAATCCTTATCTGATCCACGTGCGGACCATCCAACGTACTTTACCTTCATTAATTCCAGCTCACCCTCAAGTGAAGGTAGAGTCTTTTGTGCTTGTCTGCAGATCCCATGGTGCTTCTCCCATTCCAACCCTACATCGATGATTTTGGATAGTACAAAAACTGGCACTAAAAGGAGGGCCTGAACTGCTTAAATTCACTTTGATCTATCACAAATCTCTTTAGATTCATTAGTTCATCTCACACACCCGCTCTCTGTGCTTCTGAATCTACCACCAAGTTTCCTTATATTTACACTTCATCTGTGTAACTCTGATTTTGAACCTCGCCAAATGTTTGTCCTGTTCTGTAGCAATCTCCTTGTCTACATGCTGCCTAGCCTACTTGCATGTTGTAGACCCTGTCTACATGCTACCAAGCCTACCTACACGCTATAGACCCTATCTACATACTACCTAGCCTACCTGCATGCTGTAGACCCTGTCTACATGTTGCTTAGCCTACTTGCACACTGTAGACCCTATCTACATGCTGCCTAGCCTACCTGCATGTTGTAGACACTTTCTACATGTTGCCTAGCCTACCTGCATGCTGTAGACCCTGTCTACATGCTGCCTAGCCTACCTGCACGCCGTAGACCCTGTCTACATGTTGCCTAGCCTACTTGCATGTTGTAGACCCTGTCTACATGCTACCATCATTTTCAACATGCTGACCACCATGAGCCCACATGCTGTGATTAGTTTCTATACACTAACAACAGTGCCAGTATGCTACATGAGTGGTCTGTATGCTACGACTAGTGTTCACACACTATGTATAACCCTCACACGCTGAGCATACAGGGTTATACATTGAGCACACTACTCATAATTTCACCATTAGCCACATTTTCTATCATTTTTCACTTAACATCATCTCATACTTACCTTGGCACATAGATCATTCCAAACATTGATCCAACCAACATGAACACTTCCAACATGTCCACTTCCGATGTCAATCTCTCCATGACAACATCAATGCTCGTCATGCAACCCATGGGGGAACCTCACCGATCTCTCAGACTACAAGGGAAGAATCTATCATTCAATATCATAATACAGGAACACTATAATTTTATATGGATAAAGATTCAAGCCGATTTGGTAGTAGAGAAAACTGAACTGGAGGATAAGAAATAGTATGAACTAGTTCATAAGGGAGGACATGAGTTCATCCCCTCTCCATATGACATCATCCCTCTTCCATAGCACTACTTCGAGCTCATTTCATAGCTCCTTCTAGTAAGGAGCTAGTCTCTAGACCAGTCCATGGTGAATCCTCAACTAGAAGAGAAGGATGACTTTGCTGCACAGTCCGAACATGAGGACTCATATCATACTCTCAGTCCACACACTTATCCGAACCCATTATTTCATCCCTTCATGGGGGACACTATGTCCCTCCATTCATTTGAAACCACTTAAGCACATGTGCTTCAACAAGAACCATCCACTCTTATTCCTATGCTCCCAATGATTGATGCTTAGTTCAACATACCAATCTCCACCATTCCTCCTCTCACCACATCACCCCCTCTCTTACAAATGCAATCCCAAAAACACCCCCCGCAAAGTAATGTAGGAGTGACCTTCCCACCTCGAGTGATTGGAATGCCATATGTGATACCTTCTTCTACATCCACCCACCATATACCATGAATTCAAACCCAAGAAACACTTTCACCACTTCAATTCAACAAGTTCAGAGTGTTCCCTCACAAATCACAACTGGGCAGTGGGTTGTAACTGGCATGCAATCGCATCAACCCCCTCATTACAACATACCACCTCCTATAATCCCACCCATGAACATCCCGCAAGTCCCCCAAAAACAACAACAACAACAACAACAACCTGTTCCCTACAATATGCTACCCTTAGCAACGCCCACCATGAACATCCCACTAGCACAACCTCCGACTACTCAACTTTCCTCTTTCCCACCCATAGTACAACAATCTAACTTTCCTACTACAAAACATAACCAACCTACTGCCTTGCCCAGTGCCCAAGATTGGGTCGAAGCTAAACGGATGATGCAAGAACTCACTAATGAGGTAAAACGTCTCAAGAAAGCTAACAATGAAGAGCTTAAAGTATTAGAATTTTATCAAGACAATCCTATTAGCTCTTTGGTACCACCATTGACCTTGCCCAAAGGATTTTCTTTGCCTCAACTAACCAAATACAACAGGGAAGGAGACCCCAATGCCCATCTGGTCACATTTAGACTAGAATGTTTATTACTTCAAGCATGGCCCCATGCAATTTTGCGTGTTTTCACTATGTCCCTCACTAGGAGAGCTTTAGACTAGTACCAGGCCCTGCCTCGTAACCCTATATCCTCTTTGGAGGATCTCTTACACTAGTTCATTACCAAATTTAAATACAACCTGAAAACTGAAGCTACCTTGGACAACTTGATACAGGTAAAACAAGCACTGCTCAAACCAGTACAAAAATTTATTCAGGGATGGAGTGCTACGTTAAACGAACTTCATGAAACAATCCCTGAAACGTACTTACTCATGATCCTAAAGGGAGTTGTAAATGACTTTGTGAAATCTAAATTATACTATTTAAATGCACACACTCTAAGCCAAGCCTTCATGCAAATAAATAACATAGAGGAGCCCAAAATAGCCATGACCTTGCTTACTTAGCCTTTAAAAATCAACACACTAAAAAAGACAAAGAAAAGGCTAAAGCAATAGTAGCAGCAGTAGCAGAAACTCAACAAATGAATACGTGACAACAAGGTAAACCACCTATTGCCCCCACTAGCTATACTAGACCTACTCCCACTGCTACGCCCAGACCATCCACATCACAAAATGCTAGATCAGGTCACATGAGAAACTTTGAGAGGAGAGACCCCTCTCAATACACACCATTACCCATGAAACCTTTGCAATTATTCGACCAACTCTTGAAATTAGGGCTAATGAAACATGAACAATTATCCCCCACAACAATTCAAAGACATGATTGATTCTGTCAATTGGTCGAGAATCCAAGCTTGGCAACTCCAGATGAGCCCCTAGTTCCAAGAAGCTTTAGAATAGACTATTTTTGTGAGTACCATCAACATAATGGGCATGGAATGGACTATTGTTTCACCTTGAAACAAGACATTCAATAAATGATTGATGGAGGCGAGATCACTTTTGATGAGGCCAACCCGGTCAAACCACAGAACCAGTCAATGGGCATTTAAGAAGATCCCCTAAACACTAAAGAAACACCACACACAATTAATACCATTTATGCAGATAATAGCTGTCAAACACCAAAGAGTCCCTTCGTAGTTCATGTTCCCCATACTCCACTAACATCACCTCAACCTACATATTCCTCATACAATCCTCCTACCCCGCAAAAATCATTGATCATCCAAGTACCCTTCCCAGTGGCAACAACACAAGTGTCACCCCAAACCAAAGCATTTGTCATTAGTGTGTCCTCTACTGATACAACCACTAGTATGACACCATCAAACCACCCCACCCCTTTCATGGTTTGGGTGCCACCGGTAGCTGCTACGACACAGGTACCAACTAAGAATCGTCCAACCCCGTTTGTGGTCAAGATGCCTAGGCAGTTTGATGCCCAAGCTCATACACATCAAACACAAACCCTTCCCACCCCATTCATCATTCGAGTCCCGAAACAACCCCATATTCCAACCCCAAATATTCCTACAAAACCCATGTAAGAACACCTGGTAGATAAGCTCACCAGGGAACATTTGGAGAAGGAACGTTCGGAAAAGAAACGTCAACGACTTGCATTAGGGCCCCCGAAACCAACTCTGTTAAGTGCAATACCCATGGCTCCTTCCAAAAATGAGCCAAGCATGAGTTGTAAAGAGGAAGAATCAAGGGAACAACACATATCAGACCCAACAATCACAAAAAATGACACGAAAGTTACCCCACATGAGATACAACTGCTAGCCCCAATGGATCAAGTGGCTTTGGACAAGAATATACCCAATGGTAAAGACTTAGCTAACATCCTAACATAGGTTATGCAAGCCCTTAAACAAAAGAATACATCATTAAGCTTATACGACCTCGTTTTGACTTCACCGGTTCACTGTGAAGCCTTAGTACAAATGTTAACATTGATCCCAGTTAGCGAAAACCTACCCACAAATGAACCATCTATACATGCGGTAATGTCTACATGACAAGGATTGAAACCTAAATCATTAGGCTTTCACCCCGAAAACATTAAGATCGATGAGAAAATCGGAGACGTCACCCATGAACCCATGTTTATAACCATACGAGTTAATGAGTTCAAAATACATCGAGTACATGTAGATGATGGAGTGGCCACAAACGTAGTACCTTACCCTATCATTGAACAGTTAGGCTTTATAGACTTAATTAAATTGACTTCTACCACATGCTTGAAGTCCTTTAATGGATCATGAGTAGTGGTTAAAGGTACATTGACCTTGGATTTCATAGCAGGGAATCAGTTCCCCACATCCATAGACTTCATAGTTATTGATGAGATGCCTAGTTTTAACTTAATCCTGGGACGACCCTGGTTAGCCTAGTTAAAAGAGGTGTCCTCCCCCATTCATCAAGAGATTCACTTATCCTATGAAAGGGGTGAAATCATTATCCATGGGGATACCACTCCATGCACCATCTCATCTCACATGGAAGCAAATCAAGGCTCCAAAGTTAAATTTGAGGAGTTCGAACAAGAAGACCCCCTACATAAGCATGGACTTGACAAAATTTCCAAAAAACCCACGCTGAAGGAAACAAACGAAGCCAAAACTGATAACCAACACATGAATTGTGGTTCCTTAGAAACCAAGGGAATACCACCTAATCCACAAACATCCAAGGATATCAACTTAGAGCTTACCTCGCTAGACATCTCCTGGTTAGAGTTACCCTTCAACATAGTTAGTGAAGGATATGCTGAGTATTGGATCGTACCCATTAAACCCACTCCTAACATAAAAATGAAGAAAATCAAAAAGATGTTGAACAATTAACAAACTAAATTAGTCTGCAATGACGTTAAACTACGATCGTCTGAAATGATGTTAAACTACACACATTTGCGATGACATTAAACTATCGTGTATCCACAATGACATGAAACTAGCCACAGTCAGAAATGGCTGGTTTACATCAAAACCATTCCTATTAGCTGATATCCTTCTAGTTTATTGACGGCCTGAAATGGCCTTAAACTAGAATAAGTTTACTCTCATTCATCTCAAAAGTTTAAATTCTTAGTTTACACTCTAAGATCACATCAAGTTATGCTTTCCTTTATGTTTACTTTAGCATGACTATCATTTAGGTTACATTTGCACTTTATTTCACATTTCCATTCAAAAAAAAAAAAGAAAAACAAAACTTTTGGTTCATGTACCTGCATTTTTTCTTTTCAACATTTGAAAACAACAAAACAAAAAAAAATTGGAATATAAAAACAACAAAAATATATATATAAATATCTACATAAACAATTACAAGAGTTAACTGAGTTCATGCATTTGTTCATATATAATTTAAAACAAAATATTCTGTTTACAACACATACAAAAAACACAATCAATGATAATGCCAAATTTAAAACTAAACATCATGATCAGGAGGGGCTTCCCCCTCAAACTCCCCATCATCATGGGTCTCCTCTCCACTGGGGCCACCTTTGTGGTAACCATCATCGCCATGACTCTGTAAGAAGGTAAAGGAAAATAATTTAGAAAAAAAAAACATATAGAAAAAAAGAGTTAACATTTTCTACTAAAAAAAATATTAATAAAAAAAATTTATAAGTTTAAACAACTCACCGAAGAAGTTCCTCTTAGACCAAATTCTAATCGATGAAGGATTTTTTCTTCAGGGACACTTGCCCAGTTTATTCCATCAAGGCCTAGATCAATGTTGGTTAAGGCCTTCCCTTTGTCCACCACAGACCAAGCGGGACATTTAAGAGGAAACTCGCCCACAGAAACCTCCCTAGAAGTTGTGGTGATTACCCTCTTGGGAGATTACATTTCTACCACAGTGTGCCTAGTGAAGGCATCAAATGAAGATCGCAAGCCTAAACCCTCTACAAACATCTGCAGCTGATGCTTCTCTATGGATTGCTCCTTTAATGATTTCTTATAATGATACTTATGCATCTTTTCATCTTGACCCCACTTCGTACCTTAGAAGTAAAAGATTTCCAATCTTGACACTTGAGATTCAGCAAATCTATTTATGCCTTACATTCTGCTAGCTCTTGAGTCATAGTTACATGGAGATTTAATAAATTCCAATATCTAGTATAGGTAATCTCAGAAGTTTGCCAAGAATGATCACCAGTTAACCTTGCCGAGGCAAACTCATAGCGTGACTTAAGGTCATCTCGCTCTACTGATAGCTTGGAAATCTCTATCTCCCCTGCTTGAATTCGCAACCATAGTTTCTTGATGGAACGCCTACAAGTCCAAAGAGACTTCACATTCTGCACAACACATTCTACCACCTGATCATAGATTTGTCTTGGTACTTGTTCAATCTTTGATGGTAGTGCAAGTAGACTGTCAATACAAGTGGCCTCAAATGGATCCCACTGTAGCTTATCCCTTATCCACTTGAGAAGAATATACATTAGACATTGGGTAGTAGAAACAGATGCAAAAATCAAAGAACTCAAAACACTCAAGACATATGTACCTATTTTAGGATGAGCTTGTTGGATGCGATCAACTACCTCATCAACAATACCAAGGACAAAATCCATGTTACTTGGCATTTTGATCTAAGTAAATGGTTCATTTGTTGGAGGTGGGTCAACTTCGGCAATCGTTTCCATTGGAGTCTTCATCCTAGGTATTTCCAAACGGACATTAGGAATCATCCTAGTTTCAGCATCTTGACCTCGTGATAGTAAAAACAAAAATTTAAAACTCTGAATAATAGAAAGAACATTTCAAAAAACCAGAAAAGAAAACATATAATAAAGAGAGCATACCGAGATCTCTGGCTTCTTCCCAATTCGAAGGATCACCAAGGTCTAACCTTCCTCCAAGGAAAGCATCAAACGTCTCGTCGACTCCATCCTGATCATCAATGTGACTCTATTCTATGGTGTTTCCCACCCACTCTTTTGTTTCTTCCCTTAGATGCATAAGGACTTCCATCTCGTCATTATCCACTTCGACCTCCTCATCCAAGTTCATTGGGACCTCTTCCTCTCTGACGATTGGTGCTAACCCCTCCCTCCTTACTTTAGGAGTCAACTTTGATGAAATTCATATGTTCAACATCAGTTTCATATAAATGGCTGGAAAAATTGAACAAAGTAAAAGTAATAATAATGATAATAAAACAAAGATAAATGAGTGTATCAGGCTTACTTACCCTGTGCCAACATTCTAAACTATATACATTTCACCTTTGGTTCATCTATAGCTGGAGCAAGCTCTCTAGAGCGCTTAGGTTTTTGAACTTTGGGTTTTGCCTTCCCGATTGTTTCCTTGATTACCCGATCGGCTCTCCTAGCAGTATAGGGCATGCAACCTGGTTCCAACCCTACACTGTCACGCATATGAATTGAACAAATAGATGATCCCCCCATTGTAACAAAAATCGATTTGTCAATTCCCTTGGGAGCATCTTGAGATTTAGTCACCTCAATAAGTGGCAAATCCACGGGTAAAATAGTTGTCCATGATCCCTTAACACATACTTGTTATCCACGTGAACAACTAGAAATTTAGCCAGTCGGCGCAAGTAACCAATGAAGAACGCAAAGGTGAAATAGGACTATGCCTCAATGTTTGAACACAACCTCACTATCTCCCCATAGAAACCTGAAAGTTAAAACTGGGCCCAATTATAATGTATCCCAGTCTCCAGAATCATGTGCATGATATGCACAGATTCTAATCCAAAAGTATTTACTTGGGACAGGGACTTAGGAAACACTCACACTCTAAACAGAGGATACAACTCATTAACTTTAGTTACTTTTGATTTTCCCTACATAGGGAATCCCTTAGCACCCTTAAGAACACCCAACCAGTCCTCCAACTTAGAAACAACATGGATCTCTTTCTGTGCTCTGTCCAAAATCACTCTATTCCCATCTGCCGGTACACCGAAGAGGTCTGAAAAGAACTCCACTGATAGATGGAAAACCACTTTAACTCCCTTGATGCGAGCGCTATAATAAGTAATAGCTTCATTGAAAGAATGAACGATCGTACTCATCTTGGTCACAGAGACATCAGGACTTAGAGCAATAAATAACTCCATGAGGCCAGCATCACTCAAACAATTGATAATATGTGTCAGTGCCTTATCATGTAACCATTGTTGTGGATCGCTAATATCCCCAAATTTCATGGCCAAGGTGCTCTCAGTCCTTCTAGTTGTGATGGTGACTTCACTAGGGGGGACATCCACTGTATGCACGAGGTAACATCACAGAGTCAATATAACCAATGATGTAGCAAAACAAACAAATGTGAGGCTTCAAAAATAGTATTAAATACCATAAGAAAATGGATTTAGATCATTAGAAGCCAAATCAGCATCGCATGGAAAAACTGGCCCACTACAGGACCAATCCCCATGTAGCCACCCCCAAGCATCACATTGTGCAAATGCCTTGGAGTATCGTTTATGAAAATAGATAATTTCATCCTTTGTCTAGGCTAACATGGCACCATGAAGAGTGGGATCCACCATGAAAGCCTCTAAGGCAGTATGAGCTAATGCGAGTCCATCATCTCCTATGCACACTCCTTCTTTATCAAATTGAGGCCTACAAAGAAACGATGGTCAAAATATGAACAACTACAAGGCATCAAAACAAAAATATCTTTCCACCTTGTACACTGTCCCAGGAGGATTTTGGAACAAGGTGTGTGCATGAGAGGCCAGGAATAAGGTGCTATTGATGTGGTGAGGGCCATGTGATAATAGGTCCCATACACACGACAATGGACGGGTAGATCTGGGCCCTCCAGAGGGAGCATTCTCAACTGTAAGCAATCCCTCATTGACATCAACCATGAAATCCAGTATGCCATTTGAAGATCCTATTAACATAGTCTCAAGCACACTCCGTGCCAATTGTCTACTTAGGTGGGATCATATCACCACGTTGAATGTTTGTAAGATGAAGGCAAGGAACTCGCTGACACCTATTCTGAACCATACCCCATTTCGATCAATAGTCATATCAAGAACCAGTTCATCAGAATCAATAGGCCCAAACCATGCCAGAACTCCAACAAGCTCCACCACTAGGAGGAAAGGCTTGAAATCCCTGCAAGCATTCAAGAATCATGGTAAATCAGCTATAAAAAAATAAAGTTTCATACTGGGGGCCAACATTTGGATAAGCTATTTTGGTTGACACTTAGTGTGCAGACTCTGCATGCTGGCATGCTTAGGGTGTGGGCCCTTCACGCTCAGCTTGCAGACCCTCCACGCTGGAACACTCAGCATGCGGACCCTTCATGCTGGGAATGCAGGCATGCAAAACCCACACGTTGAGCATCTTAAACCCCCCTGCACACTGAACATGTAACCAAGATTGCCAGACACAAAACTCATCGTACGCAAAGGGACAAACATTGACGTTGGCCTACACGCTAACATCTAAGCTATAGAAACAGGCCAGGCCTCACACAATACGCCGAAATGAGGAAAGGAAACTAAGCGTAAATTAATGAAAATAGTAAGAAAAAATACAAATTTTGGCAGAGAATCAGGGTCTATAGGCATGTTGATCCAGACCATGATGGGATCATGGGCTTGGGCAAGTACCAGAGCATCGCCTCACTCTCCTCGGTGAAGGTCAAGCTAGGCTCCTTCCTTCCTTGGTCTTTCGCTCACTTACCATTGCCCATCTGATCATGCTATGTTCATTGAACCCTGCACGCTAGGGTTTCAACCCTCCACACGTGGAACCCTACACGATGTGTTCATGTTGAACCCTATGTTCATGCTCAATCCTACACATTGGGGTTTCAACCCTTTGCACGCAAAACCCTGCATGATGCGTTCACGTTGAACCCTGCGTTCACATTGAACCCTGCACGTTGGGGTTTCAACCCTCTGCATGTGGAACCTTGCATGATGCATTCATGCTAAACCCTATGTTCACACTGAACCCTGCATGTTGGGGTTTCAACCCTCTTCACATGGAACCCTGCACACTAGGGTTTCAACCCTACATGCTGGAGATTTCTCCAAAGCATACACACCAAACTCTTTCATTTGACTCATCATGCTCCGATCTATGCCACCCTTGCCACAATCTTTGCACCGTATCTGTGTCTTTCCCTGACTGTACCACCCGATCTTTGCCTCCATGTTACACTACACTTAATTTTATACTGAGCATAAATTCATGCTGAGCTCTGGGTTCATGCTGAGATTTGGTCTAGGTTCACGCTGTCGCCAGCTCAATTTTGGAGTTTACGCTTGCTACCATGTGTTTTAAACATCTCCACGTGGCTCACGCCGCCTTACCCTCTAGGAAATCGACATCTTGGGTATTTTACTCCAAATAAAATAACAATAAACACAATGATTAGCCAAAATGCAAATACACATGAACAAAACTAGAGGTAAAGAAAAGAATGTATAACTATGCATTGGGCTAAACATTACCCACATGAAATCTTCTCTTGCACAGCAACTCCTGTTGCCCAAACTAAACACCTTAGTGCATACTCTTCGTCTTGCAGTCTCACACTCTCAGTAACGATTACAAATCATACAATCATTAACAAACAACAATCGGACCAGTAAGGCCTTAAACTACCCCAATCATCCCGGTAAGGCCCTAAACTGCTGCCATCAGCCAGGTACAACCTTAAACTGCCATGCGGCCAAGTAAGATGATAAAACCAATTTTAGCATATTTTGAGAAAATTTAAATATTTAAGTTAGTGTCATCAAACAATAAACAAAACCCCCTTATTTCTATTAATGTTGCTCCCTGTGGCTTAGCAGGAGCAAGCATGGATAACAAGCAACTATTCGCACTGCTGTTCATCAATGGACTACATGGATCCATCCAATGGGAGATGATCAGAAGCTCCATTGATTTAGACACGTCAACTTATGAAAACTCCGTGGCATCAACACAAGGAATGATAGAAAGCTTTGAGACCATGATGAAATCACTAGATATTAAAGCCAATAATATCACTGAAGATCCATTAATTAAAACCCCCATCACTATCCTAAGTGGTGAAGTTAAGATACTAAAATTAAGAGCTTTACTAGACCTACAACTTTCTAATGACATAGCAAAAGTGTTAAAAAGCAAAATCAAATCATTCACTTGGTCTTACACTAACATGCCTAGGCTAGATCCTCGAATAGTCCAGTACAACATCATACTCGATCCAAAATTAAGACCAACGAAACAAAAATCACGTAAGGTTAAGCCTGAGGTAGCGTTGGTGATTCGTAATGAGATCACCAAACTTTATCAAGCTGGTTTCATTCGGGCTGTTGACTACACTGACTGGGTATCCAACATGGTCATTGTCCCAAAGAAGAATAGGAGCATTTGCCTATGCATTGACTTTCGGGATCTCAACTTAGCAACCATAAAAGATGACTTCCCTCTACCTAGCATTGATCCACTAGTTGACTCACCCACTAGGCATGCATTGTTATCCTTTATGGATGGCTTCTTGGGATACAATCAGATCCAGATTAACCCCAAACATCAACTCAGAACAACCTTCATGACACCATGGAGGACATTTTGTTATACGATGATGCCCTTTGGTTTAAAGAATGCTAGTGCTACATATCAGCGAGTGATTACCTTCATCTTTAGTGATTACATCCTTCACTCACTCAATGATTACGTAGACAATATAGCCATCAAATCGAAGACACAAGAGCAGCATGTACAAGACTTAGAACTAGTACTCAAACATTATTTAAAATATGAACTTAGATTGAACCAAAAGAAATGCATCTTCAGGGTCAAATCAGGCAAAATGCTAGGATTCATAATTTTAGAAGCAGGAATTCAAGTAGATCCCGATAAGGTGAAGGCTATTATAAACCTACAACCACCAAGCAACCTTATCAAACTTTGAGGACTACAAGGTAGATTACAGTTCATTAGGTGCTTTATAGAAAAATTGACAAATAAATTGAAATCCATGAATCATTTGCTACGCAAGAATGTACATTTTCAATGGACCCCACAATGCCAGGAGTTTTTTGACAATATCAAGACAACATTGGCTCAATTACCAACAATTTATCCACCTCAAAATGATAAACCATTCTACATCTACCCTTTCCATATTGGACTCATCAATCGCGTCTATGCTTTGCTAGAAATGAGATGATAGAACCAAAGTTCCTGTTTATTACTTAAGCCATGCATTAGTAGCACATGAGAAGAAATACAACAAGGTGGAGAGGTTGTGTTTAGCCCTTATCTTTTCCTTAAAGAAATGGTGACATTACCTCTTCTGCAACCAAGTCAATGTAATCTATATGGATAATGTGCTCAGAGCCATCATAGGCAACATTTATGAATCAAGTAAGATAGCTCGTTGGAAAGCCATGATAGTCGAGTTTGACCTACACTACATAGCATAGTCATTAGTTAAGGGTCAAGCTATAGCAACTCAAATGACTGTGTTACCAATGCATGATCAAGCAACGATAGATCCAGAGTTCCCAGATGAAAATTTGAGTGCAATAAACATAGTGCTCACTGACTACGATGCCATTTTAAACTTTGATAGAGCATCCACCTCTCGAGGGGGAAGTGCTACCGTCATCATTACCTATCCCTCCGGGGAGATCCAATCCTTTGCTTATTGTTTCAATTTTCATTGTACCAACAATGTAGTAGATTATGAAGGTCTTCTTAGAGGCCTCATGGTAGCAATAGCTTTTGACATCACCCATATCATAGTCAAAGATGACTCATAGTTAATCATAAACCAAGTCAAAGACGTTTACGTATGAAAAGCATCCCATCTACAAGCCTACTACGACTTGATGAAACACCTGCTGAAATAGTTTATAAATATAGTATTACAACATGTGCCTAGAAACGATAATACCATGGTAGATGCACTAGCTACGTTAGCTCTAAACATCTCACTGGCTATGTTTCATGTAGTGCCTAGTTCCATCATGAGTTGTGACAAGCCCATAACTAATGCACCTAATGAACTTCCCATTACATTTGTTAGCACGCCATAGGCAATAGAATGGTATGATGGCATAAAAGAGTACCTTTTACATGGTGAACCACCTCAACATCTAAAAAATGCATAGAAAGACATAGTGCAAAAATGCTCCTAGCATTATACACTAGTAGGGGATACAATATGTCGAAGATCCTATGAGGGAATTTTCTTGGTATGCGTTAGTAGCATTGATGGCCAAACCATCATGGAGTAGGTACACAAGGGACTCTACGGAGGGCACATAGTGCCCAAAGCAATGGCAACCAAAATTATACGTTTAGGGTACTATTGGCCACACATGGAGTACGATTGTTTCTCCAAGGTCAAAGCATGTAATATGTGTCAAAAGCATGGTAATCTTATACATGTCCCACCCAATGAATTGCATATGGCCCAGATCACATGGCCTTTCTAGAAATGGGGGTTAGACATCATTGGACCAATAACTCCCCCGTCTTCAATGGGGCATAGCTTCATCATAACTGCGACTGAATACTTCATAAAATGGGTAGAAGCTATCCCTCTTAGGAAGATCACATCGAAACAAGTATGCAACTTTATCCTGGAAAACATTGTGACCTATTTTGGTATTCCAATGACCATCATTACTGATAATGGACCACAATTCAGCAGTGTTGAAACAAAAACCTTTTATGACAACTTAGGCATTAAACATTCGTTCTCATCTCCATATTACCCTTAAAGCAATGGACAAGCCAAAGCTACAAATAAGATAATCATCATAGTTCTCAAAAAGATGCTTACATAGAGCAAATGACAGTGGCATGAGTAGCTAGTTTATGCTTTATGGGGTTATCGCACTACACATCGAACTTCCATAGGTAAAACTTCATATAGTCTTGTTTATGGTTTGGAAGTTGTTTTACCTTTGGAGTTGTAGGTACCATCTCTAAGGATCACACTCTCCAAACTCCTCGATGAGGGTCAAAACAATGACTTGCACATTGTTGACTTGGACTCGATGAAGGAGGAATGCACACACGCACTCGATCAGATTGAATGGTATCAGAAACAACAATGACGTCGCCATCAATATGATAGTCACAAGCGCTCGATCAAAGAAGGTGACCTCGTACTTAAGGCAATACGTGAGCACACGGATAAGTTTGTAGCCAACTGGGAAGGACCATACTTGGTCACCAAAGCATACGACAACAAAGTATTTAAACTAGCTGATATGAACAGTAATGAGTTTCCTCATCCAACGAACCACCTATACTTCAAACAATTTTATGTCTAAACATCTTAGGTATGCACACGTCCTAGAATCATGATGGTAAATTGGTACCACAACATGTCCTGAAATCATGATGGTAAACTAGTACCACAGCACATCTTGGAATCATGACGGTAAACGGGTACCACTGCTCGTCTTGGTGTTATGATGATAAACTAGCACCACAACTAACGCATCTAATGCACTCATCCTAGCGTTATGACGATAAATTGGCACCACAACTAACGCATCTAATGCACTCATCCTGGCGTTATGACAATAAACTAGCATCATAGTTCATCCGCAATGACAATAAACTAGCACCACCATAGTCTTGTTCCGTAGAGTTTGCTAAGACTATAAACTAGCTTGCCTCTCCACAGTCTACTAAGACTATAAAGTAGCAATGTACCGCCCACTATGATGCTAAACTGGCAACATCCAATGGGTTATGACATAAAAATAACCCACCACAGTCTGCTACGACTATAAACTAGCAGCTTTGTTTCTAGCCTCTCGATCTGTAGTTACATTCAAACTTCATCAGAGTCGCTGCCTCACTCATCATCAGTTGATCCTAATGAAATGGCTTTCGTTCATATTCAGTGCTTGAAATATCATTTGGTGCATTTGTTTCATCAGTTGTTGTTCAAGTCTAAGCTTACTCACTCACTCGTGGTTTTCTTGTCTTCTTGGAGTTGTGTTTGCAGGATGACACTTAGAGGTGTTCATATGAGAATGCACTTTGTCACTGTAGCAAGGTACCACATTGTTCCTAACACACGTAACCAAGTTAATCAAGCCATTCACTAAAACAGTCCAATTCCTTGCTACATTTTCCGTCAATTCCCCAACATACTCTACTTAGCTACACCCTTGACACACCCAGTGCACCCCGAAACATTGAGCACACCATTGCGCACTGCAACACTTTTAAGCAGTTGCAACACACAACATGGCACTTGAGCATGAGTACAAGATCAAAACAAAGCTCTTTACAATATATATATATATATAATAACAAAAGAACAAAAGAGCAAGAGCAAAGAGCAAAAACGCTAAGAAGAAACACAAGACCCTTGGCACTTCCCATACAAGCCCCAGGCGAGAAGGTAGTTGTCTTGGAAGCAAGTACTCATGTCTCAAAAACTCAAGCAACACATCATCACATGGCTTTGGCTATGCCAAAAATTCCTCTTAAACACTAAACAAGAGTCTTATTCTACCAAATGACGTACACCTCATGTCTTGGTTCCAAGTCTGCTAGACAATGGCTACTGATAAAGATCAACATGACTCGTATACACACCAGAGCATCCCCTTCACCATGCACAATCCCTTGATTAGTTTCCAATCCCAAAAATTTCCATTTCCCTATCCAATTACAAGCTTCATCTCCCTAGTACTATTGAACATGGTACGATGACATCTGGCCAAGTGCCAAAGGGCAATGTTTTTACCAAGTCACTTGTGGTGTTTTGCACTTCTTTTTTGATGCTTCTCAGGTCAATTCCTCCAAGCATCAACAAAGAGGAGCCAATGAAACACCACAAAATTCTGAGCTTAGCACTTCTCCAACAAGAATCGTGCTAAGTCATGATACTCCCCAGCATGACTAAAGCTTGAGGACCTCATAAATAGCTTCAAACGGAGTTGAACTAAGCAAGAAATGATTCCTTGGGATCCATAGAAGACTACAGTGACATCTGGCATCAAACCTAGAAAATTTTGAGCTCAAAATACTTGGTTTTCACTAAGTATGCACCCTGTACGCTGGCCTACACATGCCCAGCGTATGGAAAAATGTGCAGCAACTTTTGAGCCTTAAAAAATCATCAAAATAGGCCAGAATCGAAGGTCTAGACTCCCCATGACCTTCCCAAAGGTCCCAATTAGGTCTTAGGCTCCTAACAATCGATGTTTGGGCACCAAACGGGTCATTTCCTGCCTACACGCCAGCGTGTACACGCCCATTGTATGACTTCAAAGGTGACGCAAAACAAGCATTTCAAAGAAATATTTCCAAAAGGAATAAAATCTTAGAGATATGGAAATTGTTAGGCATCATCATGGTCTTAAGAAAATAAATTTTTAACCTTGACATCATGAACTTTGAAGTTCACACGCTGAGCATGTACACCCTGCACACCTAGCGTGTACGCCCAACATGTGGAACCAAGGACGAGGTAAAACATGCACTTTTAGGAAATTTTTTTGGCATGGGGTTGACCCTCAGGACATAGGCATCTATTACACATCATCACAGGCCTCATAAAATTCTATTTTGAGCATCAAAAGTATCATTTTTGGCCTCACACACTAGCCTATACACCCAGCCTGTACGCCCAGTGTGTATGCCAAATGTGCAGCACGACATACACTAGTTGAAGCCCTCTAAAACCATGTCAAACCAAGTCCAAATGAGCTGAAAATCGATAGGCAACATTCTCATGACACTAAAGCTCAAATCCAAGAGCCAAGTTCAAGATTTTCTATTGTAATAGTAGTGTTCGTTTGTAAAGTTTAATTCTTTTGTGTCAGTCAAGTCTGTATGTTGGGTTCACATGCCTAGCGTGTACATGCTGGCATGCATCTTGTTGTATAGTTGTAATTTTCTTTACACTTGGGCAACACAGCCACATGTCATTTGACTCAAAATTCTCTCACCCATGGCCATTCATACCCTCCTAGATTCGAATTCCATGCCCTAAGATCATATAAAAATCCCAATTTTCGACTAAAAGAGGAAAGAAAAAAAGAAGAGGAGAAAGGAGATCATTTTTCACACATAGAGCACAGAAAAATAGATCCCACATGTTGGACATACACCTTGCATGCTGATCATACAACCGTCACACTGAGCCTACAGTCTAAACCAGCACACCATCATCCTTCAACATCCACCGGGGCTCTTCACCCACCTTGTGTCAAATGCACAACTGCGTTCAGACCAGTGCATTGTAATCTCCATTCTACTATAAATTTGCTTCATTTCTAATCAAGATTTGTTATATTTTTCATTTATTTTTACCTATATTCTTGCACGTTTATACTTTGTATTCTTGCACATTTATACTTTGAATTACGTTTATCACACTGTTTACAAATAACCCAACATATTGCATATTGACATACACTTGGGGAAATCCTTGTCTAATTCATGTGTGGACCACCCAAGGTACTTTACCTTCATTAATTCTAGCTGCCCTCAAGAGAAGGTAGAGTCTTTTGTGCTCGTTTGTAGATCTCGAGGTGCTGTTCCCATTCTAGCCCTGCACCAATGACTTCGAACAGTACATGTGGATTATCACCTATCATGGGAAAATGGGAGAATTTTGGATTTATATGTATTATAGCACATCTAGTACCCATGATCAACCATGCTATAATGGATGAGAATGATTGATATTACCAATGAGAGTGACTATGATTACAAGAGTAATAGAACAACTCTATTGCTCATCCCACTCCTCCACTTACGCTACTCTAGAGAGCCCATAATATGAATGCACTTTGTCTTTTGTTATTAGTTATAAATCCTATACTTCCATGGTAGAAATGACTGTAAGCTTTTTATAACTTCAATATTTTATTTTCTATTTTATAGAATTTTTAAACCTATTTTCTATTGCTACATGTTCATCATTTTGTCATACTAAAACTCCTACAAACTTGCATTCAAGATTTTATTTTGTCATACTAAAAATCCTATACTTTCATGGTAGAAATGACTACAAGCTTTTTATAACTTACATTCAAGATTTTATTTTCTATTTTATAGAATTTTTAAACCTATTTGCTATTGCTACATGTTCATCATTTTGTTTCCACCATTATCATTACTGCCTATTGGGCTAAAAATGCATCTTCTGTCACTGTTACTTATTACACTACAAATCCATCTTTTCTTCTTAATGCACTATTTCCATTGTGCCTACAACTCTTGTTTCACATGCAACTCTAGATTGTAGCTCCATTGATTTGTTGTCACCATTCAGCTTGCAACCCCTAGTACATGAGTTTTACATTCATGATTTTCTTATAGACTTGGAAAGAAGCATGCTAGTTGATGAAAAGTTATGCCTAGGCCATCATATCTCATGTTGCATACTTCTGAGATAAAATATTTGTTATATGATGGATGGTATATGATGTTTCTTAATTATAAGATTATTAATAATATTTATTTCTAGGATATATAATTTAATTTCTAATAGGAGTGATCCCTATTGTACTCTTCTGTGTGCTCTCTTTCTATGTTCTCCCTCTTTTTTGATTAGTTGATCTATTAACCTTTAGATCTTATGGATCCTTAGTTTTGAAAGTCTTGTTTGAACATAAATCACAATGGTCTCTTTAATTAAGCTCCTTAACCCATCTAAGATATGACATACTTGTTCCTTTTGAGAAGATTCATGACCTCAATATTAGTATGATAAAGAGTATTACCTACTCAAGGTTGCATCAAGGAACTCATGATTTCCTTGCTTCTATCCTTGAATTTTCTTTCTTAGACTTGGTACTGTTAAGTAAGTCTAGTACTTTTTATTAAAAATCTTAAGCATCATTGTCCACTAATAGATTGAATTATCCTTTAGCATCTTATACAAGTATTTGACTTCCTTAATAAGTGTTCTAGAAACTTGTTTAAGATTTTATCATTTTCATTTGATGTTTTTCAAGGCATAGACATCATGGAATACTTGCAAGTAGTGTTGTGGGTTTGCATTATAGCATCCCTTAAACTTTGAACTGTTGTTCATATGTAGCTACTTGATGAGACTCTAATGCATGATAGGAATTCTCACTACGTTAGGAATCTAAATCATGCTTCTCATTGCCAATGATCATTCATCAGCTTTATTTGACAATTCAAAGTCATCATTACAATCATGATCCTTGCTTGTCCTTTTATGATGGTCCCTTCTTATTTCTCTTCTATGTCTCCTTTCCTAACCTATATCATGATCATGGTCTATGTGCCTATTAGGATATCTCTTATAGTTGTCATCAAGATATCTCTCTTAATTTCTATTTGGAACTCTAGCAATTCATCCATGTTCATTCTTATCAAAGATAAATATAGAAGAAGAAGAAGAAGATGATGAGCTAGGAGAACCACGTCGACTTAGTCTTCTTCATTGATCCTCTTGTACTTCTACTATGGTTTTGCTAGAGGTCATAGTCCCTAAAGTCCTCCTTATTTTGGAACCTAGTTATCAAAGACTATCTACTAAGGCTGAGTGTTGCCTTGGGTGCTCTAAATCCTAGTTGTCAAAGATAGTGAAACCTCCTAGACTAATAGTTTGTATCCACTTTTTCTGATTGAGATGTCATAGGGATTACATACTTGCCCTTATCATGCTTGTATCTAGCCTCTATCTAATGATTTATTTGTCACTAGGCATTTTTCAACTGGTATAGTTTGGACATATGTTTATCAACATGATAGCCAAGTGAATCATGACTAACTCCAATCCATATTAGTATAGTTGTGAGCATGGATGAATCTTTTATATCGAGTAATAGCATGATATTTTCATGTAACTGCCTTCATTTCATTTGTTCATCTAAGTAAAAAATAAATGTATGGTAAAAAAAAAGTAAGAGTCTTGATGAGCATTAGTGACCCTTACTTAATAAGGCCCACTTAAGTCATCATGAATGTTTATGTCAATGCCTATTGTCAAATTTCCATCTAATGGTGGGTTGTTGGATCTATGAGAAGTAGACATGATTGAATTAGTATATGTGAATTAAGTGATATTAAATATTCCAAAAATAAATCTTCAAAACATTAACAATGATCATATATAGTACTAACTAAACTAAATTACTAGCATCATCCCTAATAATGATGTCAAATGATGAGTAGCAAGTCTAAAAAATACTTTATTATCATATGATGAGTATTTTTAATAAATTGGTCTACTACATGCATTAAAAAAATATTTATGTATCTTTGTATAATCATGTAAGAGATGAGAAAATAATTTAGAGTAGGTGCTTTCAATCACTATCTTGCTAGCATGAAAACCATGACAAAACTTTTCATAAGCTTAAAAGAATTTATTTTAAATATTTTATAAAGTCAAGAATTAGTTGCAATTAAAAATGTAGGTGTTACAATTTTAAGAAAATCAACTAATACTAAGATCAATCTAGCAAAGGTTACATTAATCAAAGAAAATATTAACTAAAAGTCACCACTAAACTTGCATCGATTANTTCAATTTCTTCCTTTGCTTCTGCCTTTAGGTATGCCCCTATCAAAATAACTTTATGATGNAGAAGTGGGTAACACAAGGCTAGATTTGACACATTAAATAAGAGTGCCATCATAAAGTTATTTTGATAGGGGCATACCTAAAGGCAGAAGCAAAGGAAGAAATTGAATCCACCTATAACCTTATCATAAAAAGGTATTTTATACCATGGTGCACAACCTTCAAACATGTTGAAATAACATAATATGTATAGAATAAGCTTCAAACATGTTGATGTGGCAGTTTAGCTACATATGATAAAAGGAACTAGTGTAGAGAGATTAGGTTGGCATCCGGATAAGTGAAAAATTTTGGTAAGGGTTACATTATTTTATTATTTATCCCTTCTACTCTAGTACAGAGAGAAAGAAATGTTGAATCAAAAAACATTTAAGAAATGCAATGCAGATAGTGAGAATATTTACAATATTGTGTGTATAGGGTTGTATGATCATAGAACTCTCTTGCTGATTTGCAGAAGTTTTTTTTTTTTTGCTATTTTGTATCAACATTATTACTAATGCCAAACTACATTGAATTTTGTAATGCTCCAACTAGAATCAGTGACAAGTTTGCATGGTGGTTTTTATGAAATTGTACAATTAATACTTGAAATTATGTTGGTGAGGTTACAACGAAATATTTAAAGTGAAAAGGAAGCTTTTCCTCTTTGTGTTTCTAGCATTTTACATTGTATTTATATTTGAAAATAACATGTTGAATAATTACAACAATGATAAATTAGGTCCATGATACTAAAAAATAGCCTTATGGTTTAGTAGTGTTGTTCCATGGCTATGGATTTCTAGGGTTTTATTGCATGTGTTTTTCTTTCTTTAGCTTTTTGCGTAAGTATTTGTTTAAGAAATTTTACTTTTTTAAAACCTTGTCAAAATCCTTGGTATCTTCTATCTGATCAAATGTATTTTTATAAGCATGTTTCATTGGAGTAATTTTATCTCACTTTTATTTACATGAAAGATAATTCTATATTTAATTATTATTAGATTACATTTTTAAAGATTCAATTGCATTTACTTTTGATACTATGATTTTTAGATTGTTCAGGATAATAGTAAAAAAATAAATTAATAGAAAAACATAAGACTATATCATGGGAAAAAACAAGACAAACCCTAGCAAGAAATAGGCTCCTGGATCTTTATTTTAGCTTAGAGAGAATTTTTGAAACACAAGGAACAATAGAGAATTGAAAAGAAGGAAGCATTTGGATGAAAGCCAAACACATTGCCTTGAATGTTTCCTTGTAACTGTATTTATAGCATGAAATGATTGTTGAAAATTGGATATTAATAGCAGTAAAATGATAAGATGAACAATAGTTTTACATTGACTATATTTCAAATATCTGTAGTTAAATACTTGACATTGTAGTTTATTATAACATAACTGTTGTACCATACAATTACAAGAAAGATACTGTTTGTAATCAAAGAGATGATAATATCTAAGCTTATGTGAATGATAGTTGCCTTCCCTTACAATTCTCCCTTTTGAAGGAAAAGTCACTGTGAAGCTTGATCAAGAACTTAGATGATATCACCTTCCATGACACCAAAAACTATTCGACACCATAAACAATTTTCAGCATATAAAGATTCTTTAATCATATTAGTAGGATTCTCTTTTGTCTTAATTTTTTCAAGAAGAATTCTTTTTTCATTTATCTACTCTCAAATATAGTGATATTTTATTTCTATATGCTTCGTCCTACTATGGAAAGTGGCATTCTTGGATATATAAATTGCACTTTGGTTATCACAACTAATTTTCATAATTTTTAAATAAATTTCAAGTTTAGCCACTAATCTTTGAAGCCATGTTGCTTCTTGACCAACTAGGTTTGAAACAACATATTCTACTTCAGTAGTAGATTGAGCTACATAAGATTGCAATTAGCTTTTCCAAGAGATAGCACCACCAAAGATATTAAACACATATACACGTTGATTTTTTTTTTCCAAATCCCCATCCTAGTCAGCATCCACATAACCATGTAAAATGGACAAATCACTTTGATAAAAAATATAAAGGTCATAGTACCATGAAGATATCAAAAAACTTATTTTACAGCAATCTAGTGTTATTTCCCTGGATTAGACATATAGTTGCTGAGTTTTCCAACAATGTATGCAATATGAGGTCTAGTAGTGATCATTACATACATCAAACTACTAATAGCATTAGCATATAGAATTTTTATCATGAGCTCTTTTTCATCATCTGTCTTGGGACATGTTTTAACTTAGAGTTTCATCCTAGTTTCATAGGGTGTTTCCAGAGGCTTACAATCTTGCATATTATATATTTTTAAGTTATTTTGCACATATGTAGATTTTCCAACCCAAAGTTTGTTATTACCTATGTTTTTTGTAACTTCCATGTCCAAAATCCTTTTAAGAACATCAAGATCTTTCATCTCAAATTGAGAAGAAAGAATTTTTTTCAACTCCTTAATTTCATCTATGTCACTTCCTACTATTAACATGTCATCAACATTTAGCAGTAAACTTAAGAGTTTTCCATTTTTATTTTTGACATATAAGCAGAAGTCTTCTTGACTTTTAATGAAGTCAATATTTAACATGTGTTCATTAAATTTTTTATTCCATATCCTTTGTGCTTGTTTGAGCCCATAGAATGGTCTTAGCAATTGACACACCATATGTTATTTTCCTTTCACTTCATACCATTTAGATTCAAGCATATATATTTCATCCTCAAGATCACAATTAAGGAAAGTAGTTTTGACATCCATTTGTTTAAGTTCTAGATCATAAGTTGTTGCTATAGATAGCAATGATCTAATGGATGTTAATTTTACCACAAGGGAGAAGATTTCATCATAATCAGTTCCCTTCTTTTGGGAATAACCCTTAGCAACAAGACATGCTTTAAATTGGTCACTAGTTTTAATTTTGAACACCCACTTACATCTAATTGGTTTTCTATTAGATGGAAGTTCAACCAATTCTTATGTCTTATTCTTCTAAATAGTAGACATTTCATCATCCATCACTCACTTCCATTCTTTACAATAAAGAGATGTACATGCTTCATCCTAAGTAAGTGGTTCAGCTTCAACAATTAGAATTTGACCTTCAAACTAAGTGGGTAATTTTCTTATGTGACCATACCATCTTAAGAGTTGTGATGTTGATGGAGCATCATGTTGATACTTGATTTTCTCATCTTCACTTTCATCTTCCCTTGTACTTATGTATTGTATATTATGCACACCATCCTATTAGTTAGGAGCAATATCTCCTGCTAAGGGAGGATGACCCTCTGAACTTCCTTTAATAACTTGAAAAGATACATGATCAAGTGTTACATCATTAGAGAGTTTACACTTAATATGTTTGCAACACTCTCTAAATACAACATCACAACTATAGGTAACCCTCTTAGTTTCTAGGTTGTACAACTTATAAGCATTAACACTATGACCATAACCAAGGAAAATACATCTTACAAACTTATAGTCTAATTTTGATTTATCGATTTTTGGAATGTGAATATAAGCTTCACATCCAAAAACTCAAAGATAATTCAAATTAACAGACTTGCCACTCCCAGATTCCTTTTGGAATCTTTCCATCAATTGCAAAGCAGTCATTGCAGCTTTAGCCCAAAAATGTTTACCAAGACTAGCATCACTTAGCATGCATCTAATTCTTTCTAGAAATGTTCTATTAAAATGTTTAGATACTTCATTTCATTTGGGAGTTCATGGAATAGTATTTTGTCTACATATGCCATTTTCTTTAAAAAAATTATTAAAAGCATGGGAGAAAAATTCACCACCATTACCTATTTGAAGAACCTTGATTTTCTTTCCTAACTAATTTTCAACAAGAGCTTTAAACTCTTTAAATTTTTTAAACACTTCAAACTTATGTTTCATTAAATAGATCCAAGCTTTCCTTGGAAAATCATCAATGAATGAAACATAATATGTAGCATCTCCAAGTGAGAATGTTTGCAAGTCCTTAACTCATTCACATACATAACTATGTATTAACTCTAAGACTTGATTAACTTTAGCATTACTTCTTGGCAATCTTGAACATGTTTGTTTACTAAGTAGGCAATGATGACAAAAATTCAAAGATTCTTTTGTAAGGTTAATGTTACATTTTTTATGTAGTTCCTTTAAACCTTTTTCACTTAAATGTGCTAATGTTCTATGTTAAAGATCAATGCTTGAATGAAAGTTAGTAACAACTACCATGTTGAAGTTGTGTTGCAACGTTCTTGCTTCCAACTAGTAAAGTATTTCCTCTTTTACACTAGTGGCTATAGGTAAAGACCCTGGCAACATTTTACATTTTCCTTTACCAAATATGATAGTTAGACCTATAGAATCTAACTCACTCATGGACAAGAGATTCATTATGAGTTTAGGTACATGACAAACATGAAATATAGTTTTAACAGTTCCATCCTTAAATTGGATTTTAACTTTACCCATACCAAACAGAATCACAAAGACTATCATCATCTATTTTGACCACACCAAGATTATAAACAAAGTATTCACAAAACCACTTAAGATGTGGGGTATAGTGATAGGAAGTACCAGAATCAATATACCAAGAAACTCTCTTAGTGTCATCAACTGATGACACCACATACAAATATCCCTCTCAATGAGAAGGAGGAATTTCATTATTATTATTATTATTATTTATAGATGCCTTTCCTTTCTTTATTACTTTACAATATCTTTTAAGATGATCAATCTTTCCATAATTCCAACATCTTGGTTTTGTCAAATTTTTCTAGGATCTAGGTGGTTTAAACTATGGGATTTTATTCAAAATTAACTTGGAGTTTTTGGCAAGGAAAATATCACTTTGGATAGGGGCAAGCCTTTTAATTCTCCTTTCTTCACTAAGGAGTTGGGGTACAATAGTATCAAAATTAAGAGTTGACACATAATTACTCATTGACATTACAATAGTATTCAAAGACTCAAGAAGGGACTCTAAAAGATACATACAGTGATCTTCCTCTTTCATTTTATCTTCAATTTCTTCAAGTTACATCATGATATTGTTAAAGATACTTAAATGATCAGTAATTAACATACCTTCAAGCACCTTGAGTGTGTGTAAATTCCTCCTATGAAACAATCTATTAGCAACTGATTTTGTTTGGTACAAATTTTTTAATAATCTTTGGCAATTAAAAATTTAGAAACATTGAGTAGCACTGAACGAGAGAGAGACAAATGAATTTTGGTTCATGCCTTTCTATCGAAGGCCTCTTAGTCTAAATCTATAATAGTAGTAGGCTTTGAATAAGTAATTACTTGTCAAAGATCTTTGCTAACAAGAAGATCCTCTATGCACATTCTCCAAACTTCGTAATCATTGCTAGACAATTTTTCACTTTTAATTTTTGTAAAGTTTGCCATACCCTAAAATCAAACAACACCACAAAAAAACCACCACGAAAGAGCTTGGCTCCAATACCAATTGTGATTTTTAGATTGTTCGTGATAATAGTAAAAAAATAAATTAATATAAAAATACAAGAATATATCTTGGGGGAAAACCAAAAAAACCCCGATAAAAAATGGAATCCTGGATCTTTATGTTAGCTCAGAGAGAATTTCTAAAACACAATAAACAATAGAGAATGGGAAAGAAGAAAGCATTGGGATGAAAGCCAAACACACTACCTTGAAGGCTTCCTTATAACCATATTTATAGCATGGGATGCTAGATGAAAATTGGATATTAATAGTAGTAAAATGATGGAGATGAACAATAGTTTTACATTGCATATATTTCAAATATCTATAGTTAAATACTTAACACTGTAGTTTATTACAACATAACTATTGTACCATACCATTACAAAAAAGATAGTGCTTATAATCAAAGAGATGACAATATCTAAGTTTATGTGAATGGCAGTTGCATTCACTTTACTCATAGATATATCTCCAAAAGTACAAAATGATTTTCAAGAATATGATAATCTTACGTACATTAATGACCTTTCTTACAACCTATATATGAGTTTGTTATTGCAAAGTAGGTACTGTTTAACTTTTTTTAGCTATAGTATTGTTGTGCTTTTCCATCTATCAACTTGGCCTTATTTGTTACTTTTTGTCTATCTTGTATTTTACTATTGCAAAAATTAGTATTTATTTATTTGTTATGTTCCATAAAATTTTTTAGCTTTTTGGAATAGCATTTTTGCATTTTTATTGCAAGAAATATATAACAAATTGCATAAATTGTAGCTATTCATCTATACTTCTTTTAAGCTATTCTTCAGTTTGTTTCTTGTTGTAAAATTTTTTTTATTTTCCTTCTTTAGGTCTAAGAAGTAGATTTATGCATATTGGAAAAATTATGCAACAAGAAGTAAAATCTAGTTCATTTGCTCCAAAATGTTATCAAGAACACTTGTTAATTTTATAAAGGATGTTTTCAAAACTTATAGCATGTATATTTCTACCATCCAATAAAAATAAAGGAAAAATTTATAAACAATTTTCATTATAATTTTAAAATTTATAATATATTTATTGTATGCATATCTACTAATTGAACTAGTCTCAGACATGTTTTTAAGTCTCTTTGCTTCCTCTTCTAATTCCTACTCTTTCCTCCTTGATTGGTTATTAATCTCAACATGTGGCATAAAATCCCAATTCTTAGATTGGTGACGTAGCCCTTCATCTTGCAGCACCAGCACTCTAAGCCATTTCTATTACATCCCATCTAAAGACATTAGGTATGGTCATACGTTTACAATTTATACATTATGTGTGGAGTCCTGCTGGGTTGTCAAGGACAAGTTAATGTAATATAAATGTATTTTATATGTTATAAGGCTTTGTATTTATGTTACAATTATGATGTCTTTACATTCTTAAATAATGTGATTACATACACTAGCCCTATGTGATGTGTTAGACAAGTGAGGTTGCTGGTAGGGGTGTTGGATTGATGTACAAAAGCACCTATCTAGTATGTCTTTATGCTTTGTGTGTGATTTTGATATTTATGCATTTTCACTATAGCGCTATGTTGTGTGATGTTTGGGTGCGATTTTGTCATGTGAATGTGTAGAGCATTTGAAAAGGATCTTGTAGTGGAGTCCTAGTGTATTTGTTACACATGATTAAAGTTCCTAGCGTTAGCTGCAGAGGAAAAAATAAAGATACCTTATGAAAATAGTTCATTTAAAAAATATTAAACAATTTTTAAAAAAAAGTGAACTCCCATCACATGAGAAAAGAAGTGCATCATTGTTTTGTTTTTTTAATACAAAGCATATAGTAAAAATTATACGTTATATTTTTGTTTTTCTTGTACCCATCGCCTCACCACCACTTACCCATAGAAATTGGATTTTGGGTTTCTATTTATTTTGTGGATGTGTTCACATTAACAAAAATGCATAGGAGCCTATTCTTTAGTTTTTCTTTCTTGTCTCTTCTTTTGTTCCACATTTTTCTAAATTTTGAGCTTTGTGGATGGTTTTTGCTTACTTTAAGCCTAGATTTGGGATTGCTGCGGTCATATCTACGTGGGTGTAGAACTTGTTGGAAGTGAAATAGAGTCCTACTATATTTCTCTGAGTGTTTTATGCTTGTTTTGGCCTTTCTACCCCAATAATTTTAATCTATGGATTGTCTTTACCTTTTTCCTATATTTTTGTGCTAGATTAGTGTATATGATTATGTGATGTGAGCATGTGGGGTGGATAGCTCAAAGATTAAGCTTGGGCATGTTATTTTTTCTATTTCTTGAAATTGTTTGATTTTGGTTATGAATTATGTAGTAATATATATGTGATGTATGGTATGATGTGAATTTGTAGAATATGATATGTGATGTTGATAAGATTGTTATAATTAGAATATGATATTTTCAAGGCCTATTGGGGCATGAGCATTTTTGGGAGTTCCAATCCTTCCTAGCGATTATTAAATATTATTTTATTAATCAAACTTTGAATACACATAGCTTTTCTTTTAGGAGTTCGATTTAGGTAAAATTAGTGTCATTGGGATCATTTTCTCTTGGGCATATATCATTTTGAAGGTTATTATAGAGGTAATTTTTGTGGAATTACATGTAGTTTGAGAAATATGGTATTGTTTTGTCATACCATAGTATTAATGTTGTTTTGTCAAATTGTCTTATTGTTTTCATGGAATGACTATAACTATTAGGTTTAGATATATGTGGTTACGTTATGTTTGTTTGGATGTGTTTTGCTTATGACATGTGTTGGCTTAAGCTAGATAGAATGTGTACATGTCTTCGCGACAATGCTCATGATAGTCATTGACGAGTGGTGGTAGCATGAGGGTGTGGACCAATTGGTGATGAGACACCTTGGAGGTAGTATGAATTGACCCCCATTGTGATGCATTGGTGAGGCTCTTGTCGTAGGCCTCATCTTGAGAGTGGGAGAGCATAGGTGTGTTTGTCTCTATAGCTAGTATGTGGCATAGGTGTGTTCGTCCCTATCACTAGTTCTCTAGAAGGCTAGTGGTTGTGGATCACAGGTTGATGGACCTTAGCACTGGTTGGATGAATAAAAAACTAATAATAGACCTACAAGCAAGGGCTATTATGAGTATTCATGGCAACATTTCACATGCTCCACTGAGTGTGAATATGCTAACAACCACATGGGCTATGTATATGATAGTATCAGTTTGTAAGTCATATCATTGATAATATGTGTTATGATTAGATTATGATTATGTTGATCATGGAATATTTAATTATATATTGTGGGTATGATGACATGGGCATGATAGATGATATGGGCCATGGATTTATTTATGATTGTATGATAGTCATCTATTGTCTTTGATAATGATTATGTTAGCATTATGGACAATATGGTATGTGTGTTGTTTTGAGCATGTGTAAGACTAATAGTTGTTGTAGGTTGCCTTATACCCCACTTCTCTCCTCTAGTGTAGCACTTGTTAGCCATCTATTAGGGGAAGTGTAAAGACTTTCCACTCAATTGTGTACTGAATTTATTGAATTGTAGATGAAGGGCATAGGAGCCTAGATGAGCATGGAGAGGGAGGGTAGAGGAGGGAAAAGTTTTCAATGCTTGGTTAATGTATATTTTCATGTATAGTAGTATGAACTATGTATCATTGTATGAAACTCTCTATACTCTTATATATATGATGATGATGTTTATGTGTTTTTGTATTTCAGCAAAGAATTACATAGTTTGATTTATGTAGAGATATGCAATTTTATAAATTTAAATGTATGTTTAGTTTTTGATGTGGTATGAAATTTCTATGCAGTTTGACCTTCCTTAATATCATGTATTCTACACATCATTGGTGTTTATTTATCATGCTTTGGTTGTAAGGTTACTTTATTCTAGGCATCACCCTACCCTAGCTAGGGAGGGGTGTTATAGTTTTAGCTTTAACATTTCCCTAAGAAAGTCTCATGGTAAAGTGTTTACACCAGTCAATTTGAGTGTATATAGTAACTAAAGTTGTCAAAATCACTGTAAAACTTTTGTAGTGACTTCCATTCATCAGATGATACCTCCCTCAATGACATTAGGCTTTGGAAGCCTTGTGGCAAGCGTCTCAACCTTGGACATCTCAAAATAGCCTCTACAAGCACTACAACTACCTAGAATTTTGTGGAAGTTCATACAATCTCTTGTAGTTGATATAGAGCTCTTGAATGTCTAAAACTTCACAAAACTTTGTCAGCACCTTGATTTCCTCTTTGATGCTTCAAAAGGCCAAAGTTAATGCTCTTAAGTTTCTCAAACTTGCAATGTTCTCCTTTGCCCCTCCTATTTCTTTTGTCGACTTGGACTTAAGTTTCACATGTAGGTGTGTTGGACTTAATTAATAAATTATGATAAAATAAAATGAGGTTAGCAACTTATTTGCTTAATTATTGATAATAAATAATCAAAAGTATTTAGCTAAGCTAAGTCCCTTATTGATTACTCACCCATTACTAGGGGATGTCATATTTGTAAGCTATTGTTGTCACTTTCATGATTTTGAGAAAAGGTTCATTCTGTAGAAGTTGTACTAGTCCTTTGCTAAATAATAAGTTGTTAAAAGCTTTATGGATGACTCACTTTAGGGTTCTTTTCAAATTCTTTGCATTATCTTTATCATTTTTGTAATAGTAGGGGAACAACAAGATTTACAACTCATAGGCTAGAAAATATAGGTTATTTGCATCCACAATGCATTGTAAACCTTTGTGAAATGAGGTGTCATAATAATGGGTAGTGTTGTTGTGTGAGGTGGATGAAGGCAAGTTTTCCTTGATTTTCTTTGATATTTCTGCCCTACCTTATTCATTTTTTATTCTTGTCTATGTTATAATTGGTTCCATCTCTATCCCTATTAAAATAAACTACCTTATCCCTTTTAATTTTTTGTTCTATGACAATATATAAGGAGCTCGAAGGGAGCATCCAATGCACCACATTTTTAAAGCACAAGCTTAAGAATCAGCTTCCTTCCGTTGTAAATTCTCCTTGAGCTTCAATCTTCTAAAGTTGTGCTATTAATGGTCTAAGAGTTGATTCTTTGCTGGGGTTTTTCACCTTGAAGGTTTTCTCCATGGTAACTCTATGCTTTTTTTATTTCTTGCAATTTTCTTTATTTAGATTTAATATAATATTGGTGAAAGTGACTAGGAATAACAATTGGTATCGAAGCGAGGTTCCACACACCACTATTATTTTGTCAAGTAATTGTAGGGAAAAAATCATGACCAACTCATTTTTCAAAATTGAATTTGAAGAATTTAACAGGTCTAACTATGAATTATAGAAGATCAAGATGGAGGCTCTCCTCGTTGAAAAGGACTAGCATAGTGTAATTTTTAGAGTAAAGCTAAATAGGATGTCTAATGAAGAGTGGGAATAGTTGAACCTAAAGGTGATAAGTATAATTCATTTATATCTTTTATATTCAGTATTACTTAATGTTTCCAATGTTTCTTCTGCTAAAGATTCATGTGATAAATTGCAAACTTTGTATTAAACAAAGTCCCTAACCAATAAGTTGTTGAAGAAATGATTATATGATTGTAAAATGGTTGAAGGTACTACCATTACATAACACTTGAATATATTTAATACATTAGTCCATCAGTTGCAATATATGGGGGTGAAAATGGATGAGAAAGATCAATGCATCACACTCTCAGCACACTTCTAGATTCTCAGGAGACATTTGCGATGGTTGTAAGTAATACATCTACTGACTTTATTTTTGATAATATTATTGGTTAGTTATTGTCTAAGGAAGTAAGAAGGAAAACTTCTACTTCTCAAAATGATGTATTATTTATCAAAAATGATGCAAAGACAAAGTTTGTTAAGAGGCCTCAATTTAGGAATAAGCCTTAAAAATTTGTAAAGAAGCCACTTAAATGTTGGAATTGTGGTAAAGTTGGTCATATAAAGAAAGATTATAAAGCCCCTCCAAAAAATGGCAAAGAGAGTAATGTACCAAAAAGTGATCAAGCCCCTCTTGCTTGAGAGGGAGATTTGTATGTTGTCTCATCTTCTAATATGCTAATATGTATTCATGGTATGTGGACTCGGGTGCATCTTATCACTACACTTCACATATTGATTGTTTCGGTGAGTATACATCATCTGATCTCAGAATGGTAAGATTAGGTAATGATGGTTTATGCAAAGTTATAGGTTATGGAAAGGTAAACATTTAGTTTAAAAATGGAGTATTTAAATCAATTTCCAATGTATGTCATGTTTCAAAACTTACTAAAAGTCTTTTATTTGTAAGTAAATTGGATGATGCAGGATTGACTGTTATCTTTGGAAGTGGAAAATGTTCAATATTGCATGGTTCATTTGTTTTGGCTTCTAGAATTAAAACATGCAAGTTGTATAAATTA
>MNCI01009653.1:16930-27075 GCA_015680685.1 Gnetum montanum | reverse complement strand
CATGTTATCTTATCAATAGATATCCTTCATCAACACTTGGTAGAAAAATTATACAGGAAGTTTGGAATGGTAGGTCCATTAATTTAAACTATTTGAAGATTTTTGGTTGTAAAGCCTACGTACATGTTTCAAAATTTGATAGGTCCAAATCAGACTCTAAGTATATCAAATGTATTTTTCTTGGCTATGGAAATGATGTTAAAGCTTATAAGTTGTATAACCCACAAACTAAAAGGATTATTTATAGTTGAGATGTTATTTTTAAAGAAAAATATGGATGTATGAAGGAGGAATCTTCAAATACTAAAACTCCTTAAAATGATGTAACTCCTATGCATGTGCCTGTTAAAATTAATAATAAAATTTTTGAGGGTCATCCTCCATTGGTTGGGGATATTACCCCTAGTGAATAGGATGGTGATAGCATGGTAAACAAGGAGGAATAACATGAAGAGGGAGAATATAGCTTAAGTGAAGATGAGCTATTAAGATGTTCAACATGCATAAGAAAATTACCTACACATCTAGAAGAATATCTCCTATTTACTAAAAATAATGAGCCGTCAAGATATGATGAGGCATGTTCATCTATGGAAAATGCAAAGTGGAAACAAGCAATGGATGCTGAAATGTTATTAATTCACAAAAATAAAACTTGGAAATTAATTGAGCTTCCATCAGAGAGAAAACCCATTGGAAATATATGGGTGTACAAAATAAAATTTCGGAATCAATACAAAGCATGACTAGTAGCTAAAGGATTTTCTTAGAGAAAGGGGATTGATTATGATGAAATCTTTTTTCCAGTAGTAAAATTAACATCTATAAGATCATTATTGGCTGTCATAGCTATTTATGATCTTGAACTTGGACAAATGGATGTGAAAACAACATTACTCAATGATGATCTTGAGAAAGAAATATATATGCTTTAACCTAAAGAGTATGAAATTAAAGAAAAAGAGCATATGGTGTGTTGATTATTAAAATCATTATATGAGCTCAAACAAGCACCAAGGATGTGGAATAAAAAATTTAATGACAACATGATAAATCTTGGCTTTGTTAGAACTGTCGAAGACTCTTGTATGTATGTTAAAAATACAAGTGACAAATATGTTATCTTGCTGCTATATGTTGATGACATGTTAATAGCAAGTAATAACATACATGATATTCAGGAGTTAAAAATTCATTTATCTTCTCAATTTGAGATGAAGGATCTTGGTGCTGCACAAAAGATTTTGGGTATGGAAATTAAAAGGGATAGGCCTAACACAAAAAGCTTTGGCTTGAATAGTTTGCATATGTTAAAAATATTTTAAAAAGATTTAATATGCATGATTACAAGTCTATGACTACATCCTGTGAAACTAGTATTAAACTTTCAATTGAACAATGCCCAGAGATAAGTGAAGAAAAAGAGCTCATGTTTAAATTCCATATGCTAGTGCTATCAACAGTTTAATGTATGCAATGGTCTCTACTAGACTTGATATTGCTTACATTGTTGGAAAACTGAGTAGGTATATGTCTAATCTAGGGAAACAACATTGGATTGCGATGAAGCAAGTCTTCTGATATCTTCGTGGTACTTTAAATTATGGGATTTATTATAAAAATGATTCCAATGGACTTCATGGCTTCATTGATGTAGATTGGGGTGGTGATATTGATAATAGGAAATCTACTAGTGGATATGTGTTTAATCTTTTTGGTGGTGTTGTTTCTTGGACAAGTTAGAAACAATCTTGTGTTGCTCAGTGTATCACTAAAGTTGAATATGTTGCTGCTAACCTGGCATGTAGAGAGGCTATATGGTTCCAAAGACTAATAACTAAACTTGGCATCACTCAGACTTCCATTAATATTGGTTGTGATAGGCAAAGTGCCATAAGCATATCCAAGAATCCAACCTTTCATGCCCAAATGAAACACATTGAAATACAATATCACTATATATGAAAGGAAATTAAAAAGAAAAGGATTCTTTTGAATAAAATTTCAATTAAAGAAAATTTTGTAAAGCAAAGTTTGTAGATGTACTCACCAAGTGAACTCCTGTTGAAAAGTTTCTCTAGTGCCAATCAGCATTTGGTCTTCTTCTAACTTGATTTCCTAAAAATGGTTTGGACCATTCTTCAAAGTAGCTTTACCTTTAAGAGAGAGAATTGTGTGGATGAACGCAAATCTGCCTAGATTTTCTCTGACATTTCTGCCTTGCTTTATTCTATTTTTATTCTTGTCTATGTTATAATTGGTCTTGTTTCTATCCCTACCAAAATAAACTACCTTATCACTTTTAATTTTTGGTTCTTTGAGAATATATTAGGACCTCAAAGGATGCATCAAATGCACCACATTTTCAAAGCACAAGCTTGAGAATCATCTCCCTTCCTTTGTAAATTCTACTTGAGCTTCAATCATCTGAAGTTATGCTACTAATGGTCCAAGAGCTGATTCTTTGCTGGGGTTTTTCAGCTTGAAGGTTTTCCCCAGGTAACTCTGGGTCTTTTTTTTATTTCTTACAGTTTTCTTTATTTAAATTTAATATAATATTGGTATAACATGTTGTCTCAAATAATAAAGTAAAATGATATGTAGCGGGTACTTCAAATGCTCAGGTACAGCCTAATATGGAATTTGTAATATGAAAATGAAATTTAATTCTCTGTGCTATAAGGTAGTGCAGGTTTTAAGCTTCGCTATATTGCTCACAACACCGGAAGAAGTTGCTAAGTTGTACCAGTTGTCCAACAGGGCAAAAAATGTAAAATATAAGAAATTTAATGCATGTCAATTTAAAGGAAATACAAATAATTTTATTCATAAATTCAAGGATTCTAAGAGTTTTTTTTCTTTCTTGTAACGTAAGGCGATTCAAAATTGGGACAACGTCTCAAGGCCACCACCGTGTATAGGGTATTGGCACAAAGTTATGAACTCAGTACTCTTAAATGCAGAGTTATGTCTGTATAGTAAACAATTAGACATCGACAAATTTAAGAAGTGAGTTAAAGGTTTAGACAACTTAATATATATACTTTTCCGGGATGAATTTGAATGTGTTTTTTAATCTAGGGAAATTTGAATTTGATGTTCTTAAATAACTCAGTACTTTGGAGTACAAAGTAATATCTCTGGTAATCAACTACCCATGAACAAATTCAAGAAGTAAGCTGAGGGTTTAGACAAGTTCATATATATATATATTCGGGATGAATGTGAATGTTTTTTTCAATCTACGGAAACTTGAACTTCATATCCGTAGATAGCAAATTTTAAAGGGAAAATATTAAAATTGGTTGCTATTTTAAATACATTGATATAAATAATTAAATTCAGTCAAACAATAAGCGAATTTTACATGTATTATAAATAAAATTAAAATAATATTTAAGCAAAATTGCTATTAAAGCAACACAAATAAATGAAAAAGAATAATTAGCAAACGAAATACCTGCCGTCTTATCTCCATATTGAAGTCTTGCACTTGGGTTTCAGGACTAAAACGCCTGTGCATATGCATGGATTTTGAGATGCAGTGACGCATGATTGGCTCTGCAACCCAGACTCTGTAACCGTCATCCCATCCAAAGAACAGGCCTTTTTCTTGCTTAGTCCTCAGCACATGTTCTTCTATTACATCCCCAAAATTGATTGCCGTCCGGGAACGGTGCTTGGAAGTTGGAATAGTCATGTAAGAAAGTGCAGAAAGTTTCAAGGGCATCCATACATTCTGGGGTGAGGGAATCCGTGATGAGTTTGATCATGCTTTTCCATTTGGAGTCCGTTTCAAGGGATGATAAACTGATGTCTGGGATCTGTTGCAGTTGGAATGGGGGCATTCATGGGTAGCAATAAATTTGGCCACCATCACTACACATTCTGGTATCCCATCGCACACTGCAAACAGTTTGCTACGTAGTTGCTGCTGAGAATCAAAAGAAGTTGTTACAGTTTCTGCATGAGCAGTGTGTGCCAAACAGTGTCATCTCCCATTGCTGATGCTGCAATCTGCTCTAACTCATCCTCTGTCTTTCGAGACCATGTTGTGACAATCTCTATCTCTTTTGATACACTCAATGTCTCTTGAGATTGCTTCAACAAGACATAGTTATACATACAATCTTCAGTCAAGACCTGTTTCAAGGCTTCCCATGCGGATTTCATGTTTCTGGTAGTTAGCAGGATTCTGCGCTCGCTGGACTTGTCCAAGAAAAACCCCAAGCTTAACATATCACACAAGGACCACGAAGAAACGTTAAGGTTAACATTCTCCAAGCATATGAAGTGGCACTCCTCGGGGCCAACACAGGCACCAGCTTCGGATTCCAGACAAACCAGGTTCACCAGCTTCAACCTCCTCCTCAACAAATCTTCTTCCTTCCGTTTCATGCCCTGAACTTGCTCAAGCTCCTCATCATCATCGTCTTCCTGCTCATCCTTCTCTTTATTTCCTAATTCGCTTTCTTGGTATTCTCCATCATCGTCATCATTGCTGTCATTATCCGTACTATCCTCTTCTTCTGCCTTTTGCTCTTTATTTTCAGGCACATACCTGATCCATTTCTCCATTATTGAAAAAGGCCTGTTGCTCCTAATTAGGATTAGGAGCACCACAGTAATTCATAGATTGAGAAATCTGTGATTAATCATAAGATCTTTGATAAATCACAAGTCAACATTGAAGCCTATTCAAAATCGGATAAGATATTTGATCTAATGAATAGTGCTATATTTTAATTAATTTTTTAAGTTTAATATATTGTATATTGTTAAGTCAAAAAGGAAAATAATAGGGTAAATACACAATGAAAGAGAAAAGAATGCTTTATTGATGTAGAATGCTCTAGGTGTTGCTTGGGGTTTTCTTCTTTCAACATCTATCCCATAGAGACAATCCAAAACTACCATCATGGTTAGGCCTACAATCCATCACAAGTGATGGCCATTCCTCTTCTTGTTCTGCTTCACCCAACACCTAGTCCTCTTCTTGTTTTGCTTCACCCAACACCCCCATTACTTGCCTTTACCACCTTCGCAACTCTATGCTAATATGATCTCTAATGCTAGGGTATAAATAACTTACGTCAAACCTCGAGAGGTTACCTCAAGAGACATATCCATTTTTACAACATGCATCTTTGGGTCTTAATTACAACACACCTTTTCAAGTCTTGTTACACTAATCTCAAGATTAATTATGAAGAGACACCATCTTTGTTATGCATTAGCACCATTTGAGAACAAGGACATTACAATTGTGGATCTTAGTAAGTGATGAGCGGCAGAGGTATCCCTTCGCTCAACCATACGAATACGAGTGTTTCACGCACGATTCGGTCGAACTCCGCAGACGGACTTGTTGTGGCACCTAGATCGTTAACCTTAGGTCGCAGTTCGTTGTCTTCCCACCTAGACTAGTATTTATCATATGTCACGTATGGTTTAGTCCAAAGTGAGGTGTATGATGTGTTCCTAATCTACGCTACTCCTAATGACAATGGAAAATAAGATTAACTAAGCTAAGCTAGGAGGGAAAGGGTAAGAAAGTCTAATCTAGCCTAAGTGTGACGAGCAACCGATTCCTTGATCAACCGTACACATCTTGGACTTCATGCACGACTACCAAGCACAGGTCCTAGGTACGTCACTGGGATTACCAAGTGCAGATCCCAAATACGCCACTAGGATTACCAAACGTAGATCCTGGCTATGCCACTGGGCTACCAAGTAGTCACACTTAAATGCTCGTAACCAAGTCGTACTCGTTCTGCTTCTAGGAGTTTAAGGATGAGAGACTAATTGCGATAAGCAACCGATTCCTTGACTAGCTGTACATATCCGTAGATGCTCATAATCATGTCGTACTCACACCGCGCTATGAAAGCAATAGATAACATTAAATAGATAACAAATAAATAAACTAAGTGAATGCTGCAATAATGAAGTAATCTCGATCTTTATTGTCGGTCATGTGCGTGTCCAAGTACGGCACACTTGAATAAAGACATTGTACAACTACATTCACCACACTACAAGCAGACACTGGAAAATAAACTAACTTTGGAGGGATCAAACTGCCAAAGTCTCGCTACTCTAAAACTGGGATCCCAAATAAGGGAGAGCTGCTTCTTATTTATAGACATTGCAGCAGACTAAATGAAAAATCGTCCTCAAGTTATAAGGAGAACAAGTTCCATTAATTACAGAGTGGGTAGGTATGTGATTATTAACTAAAAAACAATGAAATACAACTCCGCAGTGTGGGAAAGACACAACACAGAAAAATACTACACTATTTACAAAAATAAGGAACTCATGTAGTTCCTAGTGGTAGTGGCTCCTCCATAGGTGCCTTCCCTTTGTCGCATGCTCCAAGCTTGGAAGTCTGATGGCATTGAAGAATAGCCTGGAGCTTTTCCTCTTCAGTCCGAGGGTCCTGTGCCGTCCATGCGAGTGTTCCTATGTTTGACGGAGTCGGCACCTCCCACGGATAGGGTAGTTGCGGGAACATCTGATTGGCCTTGACGTACCACGCCGCAAACACTCGTCGTTCCTCTTCGTAGGCTCTGGCTTTGTCTTTATATCCATGAAGGTCGGTTAGCCGACGAGCCAAGTTGGTTGCCACATCCTTTTATCCCTAGTAGCTTGCTTTGACCATCTCAAGCTCAGAATTTACAACGTCTAATTTTTCAACCAGTTTCTTACGTTTTGTAAATTCCATCTCATATTTGAGATGAGTGGAAGCTACCTGCTGCTTGAGCTCTGATCTCAGATACCCTACTGTTAACATGGCAAGGTTGGCATATCTAAGGTTTACCAACTCCATGTACTCTGTCAAATCTTGGATTTGCAGGTCCCGATTTTTAACTTCCACTTGGTGGGCAAAGGCATAGGTGTCCACAATGGTTCTCCAATTAGTGTGTTGGGCACTGAGATTATTAATTTGAGCTTTAGCCATGTGGATCTCCTTCTCTAGGATTTGCTTATACATCCCCACCTGATCACGGAAGTGCTCCTTTAGCTTTTCATGTCGTTTAGCTTCATTTTGCCATGCGCTGATTTCAATTGACAACTTCTGGTGAATGGCACGTACCTCCTCTATCGAGAGGGTTCGACTCTCCCTGGCTAAACGACTCACATCATAGTTGACTTGGATGAATTGTTCCCAAAGTTGATGAAAGTGCTCATCAAGAACATTCTTTTGTTTTTCCACAGATGTCAACCAGAGATTATCTACAACCAACTTCTTATTCTCCTCTTCTAAGGCTTTGAGTGCCTTAAAATGCACATGGGTTTGCGCTTCAGCTACGGAGGCATCCCAAACAACCTTCTCCTTTTCCTCAGCCACCTTTTTATTTTCTGTAGTTAGTTTAGTTAATTGCTCAGTTCTGAAGCTTTTGAACTGGTCTGCGGGAACAAACTGCAAAGGATCTCGTTGTGCTGCGTGTAAGGCTATGAGCTGCTCTTGTAATTTATGCACTTCTGCTTCAGCATGCTCTACCCTAACTTTAGATATGACCTGCTTCCCCTTGAAAGAGATGAGGTCTAACTAAATTTCTGTAACATCCTAGGGGATGTCAAACAAGGATGTCAAAGTTTGTCCTATTTGAAGCAATCTGTCCAATGCATCCTCATGCTCTGCAGGAGTCACTGAGGTTCTGGCAAGAGTTTGAGCATTTTTTGCTCCTGAAAGATCTACCAGTGGCACAATAGGCACATTGAATGATTCTTTGATGTGGTTAGCGATGACTTCAGTAGCTCCCGCAACATTCTAGTGTTGCATGACCACTACTGTGGCACCTCCACCAGTATCTAACTGCACTTGAAATGATGCCACGTTCCTAGAGATCTGTTGTGACCATTCATTTTCCCCTCCTATTTGGATGGATAGTTCACGCCTTGTGCGATCCACTAAGATTGTAGGCTAAACAACATCATCGATGACACGGAAGAGACTTCTGTCATCATGACTTCCCCAACTAACCATCTTAGCAATAGCTTTGAGATGGCTCATCGACGGTTTATAGTCTTGTGGCGGTGGCCGATCCTGACTTGTGCCAGGCCCTGCTTCCTCTTGTTGTTGGCTAGGACCCATGGCTGGAGTTTGGCTGGGTCCTACAAGTTGAGTTGCAGGTGGTCCAGTCATCTATTCTTCTTCTTCTTCGGGTTCCAGCTCCTTGCCAGTACTCTTCCTTGGGGCTGGCACTTTTAACAATTCAGCATAGGAAGCATTCTGGGCTTTGTGGAGGACATCATTGGTGTACCCCCGAATACTAGCCCATTGGCATAGTTTTCTGATAAGACAGGGGAAAGGCAATGCCATCTTTCCTATCTTCCATTCTTCAAACCGTCTCAGGATCTCTGTTAAATATAGATGAGGCAGGTTAGCATTAACCTTTCCCATCAACACTACACATCCTCTAGCTGCATACATCGATATTATTTTTAAACATTTAGTGGGGAAGAGGTGATAAGTTCCGATTTTGAAATAGATCTACTCTTTCGTCATCAACTCGCCAAAAGCCTTATCTCTGCCGTAAGCCTTCTCTAACCATTCCTTTCGCACATTAGGGTCTGATCGGGTGGATAACCGAGCAACGTGGGGCCTTGAATTCGAAAGGTTAAGCACTTCCAAAATAGGTTGTGCAGAAAAATCAACTGTCACACCACCAATGTTGACCGTGGTGCCTTGTTCCCTATTGTGCCAGAACTGGTACATTTCACCTAAGTACCAGGCACTGCTTGTGGAGAGGACAAGCCATAAGGGAGATCCTTTAAGGTGATCCCTAATAGCCTTAGGAGCAAACTTTGCAAAAGAGTCGAAGTTAAGTTCCACAATCACCGCAGTGAAAGTGGAATTCTCATGGATAGCTTGAACACATTCTTGGGACAACGTGAGTTGTTGTCCCGGTTCAGGTGCAATAGCAACTCCTCCTTCTACCTGCCCGGATCATCCGGTAGGAGGTTCTTCCTGATGGATGCTAAATGAATGTACCTCCTATTCTATATGTTGGCCAATAGAACCTTGTCTTCTACCTCTCCTAGGTTATTTTTCTCCACTTTGAACAGGACCCTCTTGCTATGCACGTTTTGGGGCCATTCTGCAATCACACGGGTCAAGCGTTAGTAAGGTTGTTTTGGAAATCAATTTATACCTTACTACTTGCCTTAATTTAAGATCGTATATGATAACGTGTGATTGTGCCTAAAAATTAAAATGATGATTCCTATAACTTAGTGGTTTTCATTGTTAATCTCCCGGTGTACTTAAGGGTTATATAATATTTGGCACAGTTATCTTAAATGTTAAGTTAATTACCCTAACTGATGTCCTTGGGTGATGAGAAATTTTAAAAAATTTAAGCACTTTTCGATAAGTGTCTCTCCCCCAAGACTAAACTGAACACTCCAGATTCAAGCAGGTTCAAACGGAATGAAAATCGGAGCACTAGTGTGCGAGATATGATGAAAAAACCAAGGGTCACACAGTCGCAAGTCGTAGAGAAAAAATTCAACTCCCCCCGCAGAAATGAGAAAATGATGCTAAGTGTTGTGGTGGGCTACCCTATTTATAGGAATAGGGAACATGATATCGCATATGATACATCACGTACATGATATCCCATGGGATGCGATATCGCGTACGCGATATCCTGTGGGACGCAATATCGCGTACATGATATCTCGTCCCAACTAATTTGAGACACTTCAAAATATCAAATTTTTAAATGATTTTCTTGAAATTAAGGTGAAAAATTAAGGACATTATCATGTATAAAGATGTTCGAGGGTAATTACATGAAATTAAAAGGAACTATGAATGATAATGATGTGAATTTTAGCAATTTGAAACTTGGCGATTATGAAGAAAATGGAATTTAATGGTACATTGGAACTTGAAAATTGAGAGGGATAACAATAGGGAAAGAAAGTTATGCAAACGTAAGCTAAGGGTAAGAAATTGTGTGTTCTAGTTATAGAATTAATGAAGATTACAACAAAATTACACAAGTGGGTCCTCCCCAAAGCAGGTTTCAACCTATAACGCCCTTGTGTAACCACACTTAAAGTGTCCATGGGCATTAGAAGGGTTAAATGTAATCTGCACTAACTCCACAAAACACACACATGTAAAT
>MNCI01009651.1:246056-256428 GCA_015680685.1 Gnetum montanum | reverse complement strand
AGACATTAAACAAGAACATGAACATCAGCAATGAGGTGAGGCATGGAAAGCATAAATGGATGAGAGAGAAAGTAAAATGAAGTTCCTAATTAGGGTCACATGAAGTTCCTTGTGAATTTTTGTGGTTAAGTGATCTGATAAAATCCATCCTTAGGCCAAACCAAAACCAACCAAATTCAGTGACTTCACATTACCACTCTAAGACCACTCCACCTCCATGAGACATAAGAGCACTCCCACAAAATAGCCATCGCTCCTTATTTTAAGAAGAAAAGAGAAGTAGAAAGTGAGAAAGGGCCTTAGTTAGAGGAGACCTTTCGGCGGGGGTAACATGTCTGTGTAAACCCATAACTAGTGCTTGTAGCCTATTTATTTTGTCTAAGGGGTGTGCTTTGAACTTTCATCATTTTTTATTATTTTTTAATGGGAACCACACTATGTAAAGATTGACTCAACTTTCTGTTATTGGTTGACACAGAATGGTAAAAAGTCCATGAAAACACACATGCACCCAAGTACGAAAAAGGGCACAAAAAGTACCAAATCCCCTTGAAGTCACACCCTATTCAAACCTTTGAATCCTTTCCAAGTCTAGAAACTACCAAGGTCACGAGTTTGTTAAATTTTTATTAATGAAAAAGGGACCTCATACTTCTAAAATAAAGAAAACCATAGAGTCTTGTGGATGGGTGGATGTTGTGGTCTCACTGCCTATTTCATGAAGAAGAAACCATGTTCTAGTTATCAATAACAAAATTTAGAGCTAGAATCTTGACACCAACAATTAAATAACTAGATAGCACATGCCCACATCAAATAAACCACATTGTACCTAGTTGGTAATAAGGCATGTTATTATTAAAACACAATAATAAAATCACACCAAAATAAAGAAAAATATACAAGAAATTATAAAATATTTAAGAAAAATAACTTTTACTAATGATTTTGTAAAACAAAGATTGGAAAAAATTAATAATGTAAAAACAAAAATGTGTAAGATAAAGTAGGTGTAAAATAAAAAGCTGTAAAAAAAATATGTAAAACAAAAAGATGAAGACCTAAGGAGCCAATTATATAGTTGGCATAGATAGCCATCTCCCCCATGACTAAGTTGAAAGGAAGAGATCTAGAAGATTGAGTGTGGTTATCTATCCAATGAGGCATTTATTACACTAGCCTACTTAGGCTCATGGAAGGGTTTGACTTATTGTGTGTCGACCAATTGCTTCTTGTTTGGGCTCTCAAGTTTGTAGATCAACATGGCCCTAAAAGGAAAATTTTTGTAAATGATATAAGGTCCTTCCCAAAATGTTTGAAACTTAATTCATTAATGTACGTGTGTGGGGTTCTAGTAGAAGACCTTATCTCCTGGTTGAAATTTGACTTTCCTAATTCTAAGGTCATGGAAGTTTTTGTTAAATACCTTGTGCAACTTGTCAGATGAGAGGGCCACAAACCAGTTCTCGTTTAGTAGGTTTAGATTCATTAATTTTTCTTTTTGTGCTAGACTTAAGTCAAGGTCAAGGTCAAGGTTATAGGCTGTTGATAGTGTATGGAGCTCAAATTGAATACCGAGAGTTGGTAATTTTCCATACACTAGCTCATAGGGAGAATAGCCTATAGGGAGTTTCCATGTTGAGTGATAGGCCCAAAGGGCATCATTGAGTTTTGTGCTCTAGTCTCTCCTATATTTTCTAATTGGTCTCATTAAGATCTTAGTGATTTCCTAATTTGTAACCTCATCTTGATCATTGTCTTGGGGATCATAAGGTGTTGTTAATTTATGCTCAACCTCTAAGCACTACATAAGCTTTCAAAAGGTAGTGCCTATAAAGTGGTTTCCATTATCAAAAATTAATACACATTGCACACCAAATCTATTTACAACATTTTTTTGTACAAATTGAATAGTAGTAGAAGATGTAAAATCAGTGATNTTGGAAGAAACAACAATTTCTTCACTAGGTGAAATGCTTCATGGAGATCAATAGGCAACTTTAAAAAATGTGCATCAATGGCCTTGTTTGTTGGTGTGTTCCTGATGCTAATCAACTACGTATTCTCTAGGATGCTCATGAGGGTCCTTGTGGAGGCCACTATGTTGGGAGATGCACAACCATTAAAATCTTCATGGCAAGGTATTATTGGCCAATACATTTCAAGGATGCTCACTAATTTGTTCACTTGTGAAAATGCCACCAACAAGATGGTGGAATGACTACTTAAATGAAGGGACCTTAGCAGTGGATTCAACCATTGGAACCCTTCAACATCTAGGTTATTGACTTCATGGGTCCCATCATGCCCATGTCAAATGGAAAGGCATACATCATAGTCATCATTGACTACTGTACCAAATGGGCATAAGTAGTAACCGTCACTGATTTTNAAATGTTTAGTTATAGCCCCAACAAAGAGGAGTTCATTAGGAAACTGATTAGATAGTGGGATTTCCTCCTCTTTGTTATCCCAATGCAATTGAAACAAGTGGCCAGCAACCACATTCTTAGTTTTCTTTTGATCTATCATCATAAGATTGAATTCCTGTAAGATCATCAGCCACCATATGACACGAATGCTCATCATTGGCTTATTCATTAGAAACTAAGTTCCATTGTGGTTTTTGTGTACAAATGCTTTATATTCAAGAACATAGTACCTGAACTTTTCAAAAGCATACACGATTGCCATCAATTATTTCTCTATGGTGGTCTAATTCAACTATGCACCCATAATTCTTTGACTTACATAGTGGATGTAATATGGACATTTCTAATCATCCAATTGCATAAGCATGTATCCCAAGGCATAATCAGATGCCTCTATCATTATATGAAATAGTTTAACCTAGTTAGGTGCTTGTAGAATTAAAGTCTCTATAAGATTCTGCTTGAGGCTTTGGAATGCATTTTCACATTCTTTGGTCAAGATGAATGAAGCATCTTTCTTCATTAGCTTGAACAATGATTTTGTGATCTTAGAGAAATTTTGTATAAGTTGTCAATAGTAGCTAGTGTGTCTAAGGAATGACTAACCATCTTTAACGATTTCTAGTTGGTAGGTGATTCCTTGGATGACCCTTGTCTTTTTAGGATCTACCTCAATCCCTTCTTGTAGAATTGTATGCCCCAATACAAGGCCTTTTTGGATCATGAGATGGATTTTTTGCCAATTGGGCCTAAAAAATTATCTCCATACATCTTTTGAGTACTTGCTTAAGGCAGTCCAAGGTTTTCTTGAATGTAGCACCATAAGTGGAGAAGTCATCCATAAAGACTTTCACTCCACTACCAATTTGCTACTGAAAGATGCTTAAGACCAAACATTGGAAAGTAGTAGGAGCATTGCATAGATCAAAAGGAATCTTGCTATATGCAAAGGTTCCCTAGGGACTCATGAATGTTGTTTTGGCTTGCTGTCCAAGGAATGATTAACCTTCTTGGATTTGTTTATAGCCACTATAACCATCTAGAGAATTGTAATAGCAATGTACAGATATGGTGTCCAACACCTAATCAATGAATGACAATGAAAAATAATCTTTGAATGTTGTCATGTTTAACAGTTTGAACTAAACACAAACCCACCATTTGTCACCTCTCTTTGGCATTATCACAAGTGGGTTGACCCACTTACTATCCATAATGGGATAGATGAACCCTATAGTAAGGAGTTGCTCAATCTCCTCTTCAATGATTTGCTTCAATTTTGGGTTCAACCATTGTTGTGGTTGCCTTCTAGGCTTCATAGATCAATTAATATAAATGCAATGTTGGCATATCCATGGATCAATTCCAGTAAGTTTAAGATATGACCAGGTAAAGGTTGTTAACCATCTATTGATCACTTTCAATAGTTTTGCTTTCTTCTTGAGAGAAAGTTTGGCATTAAGCATGACTAGCTTTTCATTTTTCAAGAATGCATATTCTAGGCCAGTAGGTAGAGCTTTCAACTCTAGGGGATTTTTTTATAAAATTCTTAGGAATCTCTGCTCAATTGGTATCGTTGTTTTCATTGTCAGAGAGTTGGTGATAAACTTGCTCTATTTCATTCATGCCTATAACATAAGCACATGTTAGGCTCTTAGTAGGTTCCATGCACATTATACTACTTTCAGGATTAGTAGTTAGACACCTTTGAATATCTGCTCCATTCATCTTTGAATATTTGCTTCATGTGCACATTGCCTACATGCTAAAATAGATGCTTGTTTCACCAACTAAATTTTTTGCATGTAATTGCATCTGGTATCATTATACATAATTGATAAGTCATCATTTGTTAGGTCCTAACATTGGATACCTGATGTTAGAGCCAAGAAGAAATGTTGAATATCTGATGTCATCTCCTTTGGGTTGGCCTATAAATACAACACTTGGGCACCTAGTTGAGAGAGGATGAGGAGTAGTAGTAGAAGATAGTTTTAGTTTCTAGTTTTTTGTAGTCTTTATTAATTTTTTTTATTTCCAATGCATGCCTATAATGTGATTTTTGTAATTGTATGGCACCTTTATTCGAGTGTGATGTACTTGGACACATTACATGATTGGCAATAAAGATTGAGATTACTCCCATCATTACAGCATCCACTTAGATTATTACTGTATTGAATTGTTAATTATTTACTACTTTCTTTAGTCACATGCTTTCATTTATTACTATTTACTATTCTTTTTATTAAGTAAAATGTGTATGCCTTAATCACAAGTGTTTAAGTATAGATACTTGATAATCCAGAAGTGTATTGTTTGGCACAACTTGTGAGATACGCTTGGCAATCCTAGAAGTAGTTTCATGAAGTCCAAGACATATATGGATAACTAAAAGTAGATACTAATCACACATAGGCTAGTTTAGATCTTGTTTTCCATCATCCATTAGTTTATTTAATTTTCCTCTTTATCATCAATAGGAGTAGTGTAGAAATTAGACAACATCATACGTCTCACTTTGGACTAAACCATACATGACAAAGCTACCACTAGTCCAAGTGGGAAGATAGCAAACTACAATTAGAGCATAATGATCTAGATACCACAACTAGTCCCATCCATAGGATTTAATTGAATCATTCATGAATGCTTATGATTCGTATGGTTGAGCATACAGGTACCTTGCCATTCATCATTGGCATCATTGCTAGGGATGGTGCTAGCTATCTAGATTAGTTAAATTGTACACAATCATTGTAAAGGTATTAATGATATATTTTTTATAAACTCTAAGCTCACACACATCATAAACCAAGAGTAATGTCTCTCTCACATGGAAGTGACTATGCACTGTATAGAGAACATATTCATTGGAGAACTAATGAGATGTACGATGAAGAAAATTGGAGTGACCAACCTTATGCAGGGATTTCTTATGATCATGATCATCCTAATGACACCCAAAGACTACATTCACCTAAGGCAAAAAATCTTGGGGAAGATGATGTAGGTCTTGCACTAGGAAAGGCCTCAAGGCCTAAGACCTTGTCAAAACCCAGAAATGATAAATCAAAGTACCTTGAAGAACACCATAGAATCCATGGAAATTCTTCTGGTTCCTCATCTTCATATTTCCCTTTAATGTCTAGTTTTGAAAATGATGAATATTGGTATAGAGATAGAGCTCCATTAAAGGGTTAGGCTAAAAACCAAAATCGAACCCATGAGAAAGGTCAAAGACAACATCATCATGATCAAACAAATAGAGATAGGCATTTTCCTCACAATTTGTTTGATAACAATGAACCCTTGTTGGCCACTACGAGCCTAATGCATATCATAGAGACCATTAAGATATCTCACAAAAATTGCAAAAAGAGTTTCCTACCTAAGCTTAATATGAATAATATTCCTAAATTTGCAAGAGGCTATGATTCAGATCTGCAACATCATTTACAATCCTTCCATGATGCCTGTGCTTTCTACAACATTGAAAGTGGATGGAAAAGCTTAAGATCTTTCCTAGTATACTAATTGATAGAGCAGAAGTGTGGTATAGGTCATTGAGACCAAATTCAATTCAACAATGGTCTACAATGCTGGAACTTTTCAATGAGAAATATCAAACCTATGCAAGGGTGTCCAATTTGAGGAGACAGATCCTAGAGTAGAAGCAAGAACAACATGAATCCTTGGACATGGCCTTAGAAAGATATTATGCATTGTTACACAACTGTCCAGGCCATGGGTTTTCTAAGGAAAGGCTAATGTACCATATTATTGATGGGCTACGTAATGAAACAAGAGAAACCCTTGGGATGTATGCTCCAAGGCAATTATACAAGCTCCAAGCCCATCAAATTTGAGAGCTAATCAAGCATTTGGAAAATGAAGAAGGACAAATATGTACAAGGGATAATGTTAAGAAATATCAATGGGATCCAACTCTTCAATAGAAGGAGGTCCAGATCTATGGTAAGGAGAAAAAAACTGCTCTCGATATGGTGATTCCACAACAAACCTTGCCGATACAAAAATCTATTGATGAACTTAAAGCAAAGTTTAATAGAATGTCCAAATGGATATATAAAAATGTTACAAATCTCATTGAGATGGTCAAGGAGAGGATCATGCAAAATAAGCTAGGTGATCATATTAAATAAAGGATACAGAACCAAGAAACAACTAAGAACACTTTTCGGCAAATGAGAAAAATGGATAAAGAAAGTGAGGCTATAGACTCAACCACAAAAGAAAATCATGGATGTGACATCTATGTATATGATCATCTAAAGGGTCATTGCCTAGTCTTGTTGCATCTATAGGAGTGTTAGGTAGGTGCGTTAAATCTAAAGTTTGAATATAAGCACATGTCTAGGATATATCCTCTTCCAGAAGGTAATTATAGAAAATCCCACAACTGATTGTACTAGCCTAGGGGGACTTATTACTAGCCTCAACATGGTCATTAACTGCAGTGGGTAGCAACCATAGTCATGGGGGAGGCCACCACCAAATTAGCCCTATCCTCCTTATCCACCAAAACTACATGAATATTATGTTCAACACCTTATTTTTCCAACTAATTCTACATTCTATACTTCAAATCGCCACTACCACTCTCCTGAGTACCATTAATGCATGACAGCTCCTAAAAGATCACCACCTTATGCCTCTTGCCATTCATCCTACCCTTGATATTCTCATAATCCACCTCATTATATGCCACCACCAAGGACACAAGAAGGTTTTGTACCACAATATCAACAAATAAATGTTGCTTGTGCTGCAAATGTGCATAGACAGGCTAACACTAGTGGGTCTCAACTATAATGTTGGAAACATTCCTTCTAGAGGAAAGGTCGTAATCCATAGCAAACCATGCATGGACCACCACTTCATCTGAGCCAGCACAATGCCAATATAGTACACCACCTTCCTTGTCTTAACCAATGTCCTTTGATCATACACAAGAGCCACCATCCATTAATACTCCAATCCCAAATCCAACCAATGAATCTACAAGTGTGGGGAGACAAATACATCCATGCATACCATATCATAATCAAGGGTGCAATCATGGGCTAGCCATCCATAATGTTAACACACCTCATACCCTAACCCATCATACATTTAACTATCAAGTGTGTTCCCAACCACCACACCATCAATAGACATCTAGTGGCTAGGGCATGGATAGTTACCAATGTTTCATACATGCATGGATCCTAGTTATCCACTTATTAATCCTTGTCACAGCAAAATATTTAGTCATGGGGGTCATCCCCCATTCTAATCCTTAGGATTCTTAAGTGAATTTCATCATTTTGTTTTACAATTTTTTGTCATTTTCCTATTTTTGATCTAATTTTCCTATTTTTCTAATTTTTTTCTATTTTTTGTTTTCATTTTCTTTGATATGTAATCTTGCTTGTGAATAAAATGATCATGTTTCCCATTGAAGTGAGGTTTTCTCTATGTTGTCAAGTCATAAAGGATTGATTATTCGAACATTGAGACCATGACATCCATACACCCACTCCATTAATAAGAGGTTTTTGCCTTGGTCATAATGGTAATATTTTCCATAATCTAAACTACAAATAACTTGATAATCATTGTGTCTAGACAAAAGAGTGCAAAACCAAGGCAGAATGTACAAGGTATGTGTTGGCACATTTTGGCCATTTCATGGAACAGAGATATGAGATGATTGAAACCTTCAAAATATTTCAATAGAACTATTGAGATGGAGAAGTGGGTTTGCTACATATAGCATGCTCCTTTGTGGTAGAAAATATTTTGAGGTGTTTGCAGATAAAGTACAAGAGTATTTTCCATATTACTAATAATGGCAAGGATCGCAGTAACAGTTCAGAGATTGTTATGAACAAATGTTTCTATGAATTCTCCCATCAGAATATTGGTGAAACTTTTCAATATCTATGTGTCTTCATTCACATCTGCACAAAACATCTTGCCTACCAAGGTCACTGAAGAGAGAAAAGTTGAGACAACGAAAAACTAAATTTTTCCAAGGATAGAGTTATCTGGGAAAAGAGTTGAAGTTGGATATTTTGAAGGACACTTAGTAACAAAAACAAAATGCTGTAAAGCAGAGGAATGGAAGTACAGACAAAAGAAAGGGAGAAGGCCATGAAATCCAGGCACATACATTGGTGCTAAAATCAAAAATTAAAATATTTCTACCGCAAGACAGGAAGATTGGCACACTATTTTCCAATGTCTTAAATAAAACACTGCAAATTCGTTGGGAACAGTGATCAACCATGGTGGCCATCGGTATCGATTTGGGTACAACAAAGTCTTCATATGCAGCACCGCCACTAACATCATTTTCAGCGAACAGGGCAACGCTAAGACACCATCCATGGTGGCATTCACACAGGACAAAGGATTGCTCTGTGTAATACATGGCAATTTTGGTCTTGGGGGTTGTTCCTACTGCTTCCATCTCAATCAATTATTGGCAACCCAGCAATGTCATTCTACCATCGCCATTTTCGTTCTACTGCTGCTGTAAAAATTACTGATGCATTTCAAATCGAGGGCAGCATTTATACGCCAGCGACATCTACCACTTCTTCACCATCTCGGACCACTGATCGCAGAGGCAGCTCTATCTTTCAACCCAGAAGAAGGGGCTTTAGCCTTATCTCACACTAGGCGTCGATTGGCATTTGGGCCGTAACACAGTACCTGCACTTAGATCCTTCACATAAAAAATAGGGATAAGGAGTGTGATTTAGCATGTACAAATTCAGTGCAATGCATCGATTTTTAGTGGTGATTGATGAAAGCAGAAGGCCTGAAGCCCCAAAATCCTGGTAATTGGGTTCTATTTTGATGTAAAGAAAAGTGCAGAGAAAAGACCAGAGCGTGGAGGAGAAGGTACTAGTGCTGCCGCTATCGCTGGTACTGTTGTGGCCATGGCTCTGCCCAATTTCGAATTCCAGGAATGGTGGAAGTGCAAGCGCGACTAGATCCAGCGGGGCTCCTCTACGGGCGGCTCCGTCGTGGTCTGGATAGACAGCCTGGCGTCATGGTCGTTAGTGGAGATCGACGACGATGAAGGCGACGGTGACGGATTCCGAGGAGGCAACAAGGGTCATCACAAGAATGCGAGGCAGCTCACTTGGGTTTTTCTACTCAAAGCTCACCGTGCCGCCGACTGTGTCACCTGGCTCACCGTCAGACTCTTTACCCTACTCGCCGTCGTCTGCCAGCGTTTAAAATCCACCCTCACAGACGAGACAAGTTCGGTGAAGCAGAGCATAAGCCGTAGAGAGGGGTTGTGCGCAGAAAAATCTATCAGGCAATTAGTTTAACTACATAGTGTTAAATTTGGAAAATTATATTTTCTTTATAAAAGTATATTTTCTTTCATCAGCCATTCCCTAAATCAAGTTGTTTGAATATAATTTGGTATTTTGTATACCTCTATATAAAAATATATTCAAAGACAAAAATTCATGGGATATTTACCTAATGTCATACATGGACTGGGATACATGTCAGATGTAGCATTTTTATCTCTTTGGTGGTTGAAACCACCCAAAGTTGTTGTAACTTAGCTAACTTGCTGGGCAAGTAACCTTCTAACTTGTTGGGCAAGTAATCTCCTAATTGGTTGGCCAGGTTACTTGGGAGAGAAGTTAGGTGAGATATTTTTGAATATGTAACTTCCCTACCTACCTTGGAACCCTATAAAAAGGCTTCAAGGGCCAAGGAGGAGGAACAGGGGGACTTCACACATCACACTTGGGATCAAAGAAGATTTGTAAAGAAGATCGTTTGCAAGATGGCTTGCTAGAATAAATATTTCAGCCTCTTTGTCATGGTCCTGTGAGTTATGCATTTCATTTTTTGTTTTGTTTAAATTGCTTAGCTAGTGGTTTAGATAGTATCATCCTTGG
>MNCI01009651.1:224337-239979 GCA_015680685.1 Gnetum montanum | reverse complement strand
AGGCAATTGAACAAAATAGGAAAATTTCAAGAACTCACAGTACTGGGCAAAGTTGGCTGAAGCTCTTTAAAGTAAGTCATTTGTAGTTCACACACAACGCAATTGTTACATTTTACACAACCACATGCTGCAACAGCACACACACATACTCACATTAACTACTGAGTTTATTTGGAGGTATCTGGGCCTTGGTGTTTCCAGAGACCAGCAGGCACCTAAATCCTGTTCGAGAACACTCTTTGGCGGTCGCGTCCCAAACGGTCGCCAACAGTATGAAATCAAGAAAATTTGTGGATTCTCTTTGGCCACTTCTGTATGTTCTATCATGTTGCTGAGGTTGTAACCATAAACTTGCAGTTCTAATGAGAAATGGTAGTAAGAGTAACTTAACATAGCATCGAATAAACTTTTGTGGGTCCCAATAGAAAGACATGTACCAATGCTTAAAGGTCGGAAGCTTCTTAGAACACCATAAAAAATAAACAAGTGAAAAAGAAAAGAAATATATATATAATAAGTATACCATAATAAACCTTCTCACTTGGACAAAATGCCAAGTGATGTTACTCCTCGTGGCTATGATAGTCTTATGGTTGTTAGCCAATGAGATGAAACAATGTGATGTCTCTACAATGTGGTGTGAACTTGGTTTGAATCTTGAAAAAATGAACTCATGATTATTTAACCATTAATACCACACAAGGTTTCATTGTGACCATGGTAAGACACCTCATGTTCCAAATTCTGCAATCCTTTCTATAGTCCATCTCATCTCATTGGCCAGGTGATCATAACTTGTGGGTTTGTGTAATATAGAGTTATTATCTCAAATTTATGGTTTTAACATGTGTTTTATTATTTCATAGGTATGTGTTGCATTCAACCCCTTTAGTGCATATGGACATTTTTAGGAGTGGTTACACAAGGGCATCATAGGCTATAGACTACTTTGGGGAGGATCCACTTGTGTAACTTTTGTGACTTGTACTTGTTTGAAATAACCACATCATTTTTCACCTTCCAAGAACTCAACTATTACATTTTATTATTTCCCTTAGCATGTAATTGATCTATCCCACAACCTTGATTTCAATGCCTTTTTCTTGCTCATTCTATTGCTTTTCACATCGATGACTCCACCTTATCTCACTTTCAGTGCCTCAAACTAATTTTTCACTTATCGCAACATGATGGACCTAACTTTAAACCTTTCAACCAATCATAGAGATTTCGTATGCATGCTCAGCTACCCCATTTAGTGAAAATTTTTGGACCTCGATGTCACATACCTAATGTTGGATTTGATGCGACGTCACGTACCTAACATCGCATCATATATAGCCTATATATATGACTCTCGCAGTACTTCTAATTTCATTTTCATCATTTGACACTAGGGGAGTTGTTCAAATTTTCTCTCAAAACTAAGAGCTCTACACACTCATCTTCCACTTGTGATATTTATCTTTGTACTACATCAATTTCTATGTCATTTGGACCCATCTAAACCTGGAGTGTTTAACTTAGTTGTGGAGGGGTGCTTGCATGTGAAACTTGTTCCAAATTGCTAAAATTTTCTATCACCTAAGAGGTATCATAAGGGTAAGAATATTAAAAAATTTAGGATTTATAATGGAAAATCATTCACATTAATGCTAGAAACCAAATTTTTCCAACCCATGGATCCATAACCATCATTATAGGTCACATATAAGGAAAAAGGAACCAATTGCAAAGGGTCATAAAAGGAGATAGATACTTTTTGGGGATATTTCTTGAAAATTTATCTAACTCTGTGATCATATGCATTATGAACTTAATAAAGTAAGGTTATGAGTAAGGTATAAACTGATAATAACAAACATAACCTTAGTAACACTTGATCTTTGCTTGATTGCAGATGGCCCCAAAAAGAGGTGCACAAGGTGAGCCCTCGCAAAGAGCCACTAAGCATCCATGAGGTAACCAAGGTCAGCAAGGTGAACATGTAGAACACACAGAGTAGGAAGCCTAATCCTTTAGCATTCATCAAGAGGCTCTTTCTATTATGCAATTAGCCCAAGGGAAGGCTATAGGACCATAGGCTCCTAAGCAGGGACAACGTCTCACATTGCCCCTTGATTGCCTTGCTACCACTTTAGAAAAGTCCATGTTGGCTTTAGTCATCATGGAGATGAATTTTAGTCCATTTATGAAGTTTGCCTCAGAATTAGTTCAAACACAACTCAAGGTGTCCCCATTGTGACACATTTTATTAGATAGTGGCCAATGGTACCTAGGTGAAACTCATCAGTTCTAGCACAATAAAGATGAGATCACCACCATTAACATATGTAGAGTGAACATCTCTTTTTCAGTCAAAGAAATTACTATAGCTTTCAACCTATCATATGAAGGAGCTAAGGTTGCTCATCTATCTACTAGATCTAACCCTAAGGCCAAGAAATTGTGGTTGAAATAGGCATATAACAAGGAGAATAAAACATACAATGAAATGACTTTGAAGGAGAGAACATACTCCAAGATCGAGACATACCACCTATTTCCCACAAAAGGGATTAATCAAATTTCAACTTATGTGGCCAGGGGAAGTGCCATATTAATGCAAAAATTTGTAGGCAATCTTCCCTAATCTTACTTCACTAAAATTCAACAATGGTTTGGTTTGAAGAAAAGAAGATAGGGAAACCAACACTTCTTTTTCTTTGCCTAATTAGAAGGCTATGAAAGCATGCTAGAATCCTAGGATATACAAATGATATCCCTAGGAAGGCTCAAAATGCCTCCTTCACTAAACCCCTAAAAACTGCAGTACCAAGGAAGGATCTTGGTGAAAAAAAAGAAGTAGAGAAGGAGGTAGAGCTGCCAACATAAACATAATGAGAGCCTGAATAGTGCCCACAAGCACAAGCTCTACCATCACTACTATCACAAGACTATAGGCCCTTGATGAGCCATTTGAAGAAGATCGTTGAAGTAGTCAACTAGGAAAGCAGGGATGAATCCAACCTCTTCCAAGTCACAAATGATGCTGTATAGCCCACAGTCTCTATTGACCCAACACAAGGGAAGATCTCATTGCAATTAGGAGGAGAAAGATCCCAATGGCCATGAAAAATCTCTTTGAACACCACATCCTTCCAAGTAACACTTGAAATTGGTGAAGGTGCCATAGTTATGGTATTGCAACACAAGGATGTAGTAGGTATAGTAGAGGTAATCATAGATCATATCAAAGAATCATTTAACATGCTTATTGTACCCCTGATAGATCTAATGGGAACTAGAGATGTGCAAGTGTTGGCTAGGATCTCAATGACTCGTATGGTGCATGAGGATGTGCTTGATCGACTACTATAGATAGGCCAAGTAATGACCACCTTGTTTGACATCCCTAGTGATGTCACTATAGCCTAGTTAGACCTCACCATAACAAAAGAAAAGTTGGTCATGCAAGAAGTCAAGGTAGAGCATACAGAAGTAGAAATACAAATATTACAGGAAGAGCTAGGTACCCTAAGAGCTAAATGATGAGACCCCTCTTGTTTTGTTGCACTAGACCAACTTGAATAATTCAAGACAGAGTAGCTCACCAAGCTAACTAAGGAGAGAGTAGTTGCTGAGTAAGAGAAAGAGAAAGTAGTCTAGAATGGTTCTATTGCTAATGTGCAATCCCATGCATACAAACAGACATTGATTGCTACATAAGAAGAAAACAAGTAGTTCACCATAGAGAATGAAAGGTTGACCATAGTAGGGAAGAAAAAAGATATCTTAGAAGAAAGTGTTCACCAATTGAGAGAAAAACTAGTGAGGATTAACTAGGATATTAATAAATTGGCCAGGGAGAATAGAACCCTCTCAACGAAGGAGGTCTGCACTCTTCAGTAGAAGTCAACAATTGAAATTAGTGCATGACAAAATGAGGCCAAAAAGCACAAGAAACTGAAGGAGCACTTTTGCAACCAAGTACGAAAGTACAAGAAAATCAATGAAAAAGAAATCCAGATGGCCAAAGCCCACATCAATTTCTTGTTAGCATAGAATGTTGAGTAGTAGTCCATCTTGGATAGCTATGCCTTGGTCCATTATGAAAAAATTAAGAATAAAGACATGCAAATAGAAGATCTAAAAGAATACATGGCATTTGCTAATCTTAGATATGGCAACCTAGCCATGTTAGTAGTAAGTTGTCCTTGAAATGAGTTGGAAAAACAAGTGGCAACCACCTATGCAATATATGAGAAAGAGTTTGTAGATTGAAAGGATGATTTGCAGAAGCTGTAGGTGGCAAACTCAAAATTAGATGTGGTTAAAGCCAACTATCAAGGATAGAGGGATGTAGCCTCAAACCTAGCTAGAAGACTGACCAATTATCATGAACTTAAAGACAAAGCTAGGGCCCTCAAGGAAAAATGACGGTAATTCATAGCTTGGTATGTGAAGGCAAATTAGATGTTCTTGCAACTACCATGTCCTTGGAACATACCAGTGCTAACACACATCAGCTCAATAGCTTGGATGGTACATGACCCAAGGATAGAAGAGGAGAAGTTGTAGGCATTGCTTAATTTCTACAAATTCCAATGGCCTGGCAACAAAGGAAAGCAACCCATGGAAGAGCCACCACCTCTAGGCACCACATGGGCTCCCCAATTTTTATTTTTATTTTGTAATAATGTGTCTCATTTTTGTATTACACCACTGTGGCATGTAAAGAGTCAATTATTTTATTCATTATTTAAGTTAATCAATAATCCCATACCTACCCAATATTTTGTAAGGAACTTGTTCCTCATTTTTTAAAAATCGAGGACAAGTTTTCATTTAGTCATGGGGGTATGATGAATCATCATTTGTTAGGCCCCAATGTTAGATACTCAATGTCAGAGCCAAGGCCTGATGTTAGATATTCGATGTTGTCTCCTTTGTGTTGGCCTATAAATATAGCACTTGGGCATCCAATTAAAAGTAGTAGTAGAAGATAGTCTTAGTTTCCAGTTTTCGGTAATCTTTCTTAAAGTTTTGATATCCCCAGTGCATGTCCATAGTATGATGTTTGTAATCGTATGACACCTTTGTTTAAGTGTGACATACTTGGACATGTTACATGACTAGCAATAAAGATCAAGATTACTCCCATCATTACACTTAGACTATTATTGCTTTGAGTTGTTAATTATTTACTATTTTCCTTAGATGATTTCATTTATTGCTATTTACTATTTTTTATTAAGAAGAATGTGTATGCCTTAATCACAAGTGTTTAAGTGTAGATACTTGGTAATCTAGAAGTGTATTGTTTGGTACAACCAGTGACATACGCTTAGCAATCCTAGAAGTAGTCTCACAAAGTCCAAGATGTATACAGATGATTAAGAGTGGATACTCATCGCACATAGGCTAGTTTAGATCTAGTTTTCCATCATCCATTAGTTTAATTAATTTACCTCTTTATCATCAATAAGAGTAGCGTAGACATTAGACAACATCAAACGCCTCACATTAGACTAAACCATACATGACAAAACTACCACTAGTCCAAGTGGAAAGATAAAGAACTATGATTAGATCATAATGATCTAGATACCACAACTAGTCCCATCTATAGAATTCAACCTGATTATGTGTGAATGCTTGTGATTTGTATGGTTGACCATAGGGGTACCTCGCCACTCATCAATAATGCATAGAACCCACTTCTTGATTTTTTTGAATGCATTTTCCTTAGATATTTCTAGGGAAAGATCTCTAATGCCCATTCTCACATCAATAATGCTTAGCCATACCCTTCACATAATGATTGGAAAGTACTCCTTACAGTTCTCAACCTTGATTATTAGGAAATTGGTAGGATAAGACCACCCATAAACAGTGGTCACAATGTCTTCTACTAGTCCCAAACGTATAGTAATGGATTGATCTACCAATTCTAATCAAATATTGCTCTTCTTAAGAGGTGGTAGGTTCTAGGTAGTATACATCTCATGAGAAATCAAGTTAACACTGGAACCTAAATCAAGAAAATCTTTACATTGTTCATTCCCAGCAATCTATAAATAGATAAGAGGACTCCCAGGATTAGCTAATTTCCTATAAAGGTTACCATCCTAGATCCAATCAAATATTACATTAGTAAGCATAATAGTATGGATTCTGGGTGGTATTTGTTTTGAAGAAGACCTGATGGAATGGTTTGTAGAGGATGAGGTAGGAGTAGGATGATCAACTGCCTGAGTCTGTGTAGGCTTAGTAGGGCTGTTGGATTGGAAGAATGGTCTTTTACAAGCATGAGGTTCCAAACAACTCCATCGATGAACCAATTATAGATTGATAATCTTAGTAGCATTGCATTGCTGCACCTAGGCTAGAAGTTCACTCTACAAAGATGGAGTAGGTGGTAGCTATTTTGAGGATGGAGGAATAGGTGCAAGAATAAGATGATAAGGATATAATGTTGTATCCCTTTTGGGATATGGAGAGTGAGCTCTATAATATTCGAGAGGGTAGCAGCTATGTTAGAAAGGAGAAACATGACTCGAAGAGTCACGTGGAGATAGGGGTTGCTTAACATAATACCCATATGAATGTAGTTGCTCGTAAGGGTACTGTTGCCTTGGCAATCGTAGCACCCATGACTATGGATGTTGTCATTGTTGATACTACTCGTATAGTTGTGGTGGAGTTCCACTTGGATAATATTGTTGTTGCTAATGGAATTTCCTGGGATTACCTTGAGGATAAGGTAATTTTTTGGGTATTTGTATTTTTGCTAATTATGGATTCAGAGAATACATCCCAGACTCCTATAAGTGTGACACGATGGGGCAACATCCCTTAGGATGTTCACATTGGCAAATGTCACACCCATCATCATCAGTTGATTCAATTTTTTCAGCTTCCTCTACTGTAGCAATCTTTTCCTTACCCCTTTGATCATGATTACTACTTTGTTCTTTGGACTCTTCAACAATTTTTAGGACAACTTGAAATCTACTATCCATAGAGTCCCATAACTGATCTACCTTAGCTGAAATTTCAAAGGTAAATTTTTGAATCAACAAGGTTTTCTAGTTCACCACCTCATCAAGTGATGACTCCTCCTCATTGTCACAAAATCAAACCTCCCTCTTGCAAATGGAAGGATCTTAATTGTATTCTTCTGCAGTTTCATGTTTTCTCAACTCTTCTTTTTCTTTTGCTACCTGCTCAACTAGCATTTGGATTTGATGGACTCTTAACTTTGATAATCACCCTTGGGAATAGACTCCAAGAGTCTTTTTCATTTCTAATCGGAGCTCATCTATGATGTGGAAAAGTTTCTCTTGTTGAGAGAAATCATGGTCAAGACATCTATGTAGTAGTGAATACTATCTATCCAAGGCCACTCATGATTTTCTTGCTTCCACCCTTCAATTTGTTTTGTTAGGTTGGACACTCTAGCATTGTGGACCACTAGTGGATGGAGCTTGGTTCCAATGATCTATACCAACTTTCAACTTCATCTATTAGTGTCCTAGGGAATAGCTTAAGCTTTTTCCACTTATTTTTGATATTTTGCAAGGCACAAGCATCATGGAAGACTTGTAAGTGATGTTGTGGATAAGGATTATAGCTTCCCCTAAATTTAGGAATGTTGTTCATGTCAAGCCATTTGATGCAGCTATCCCTTTGATGCCTTTGGGGTATTTGAACTACCTCCTTAATCTGTGTTAGGCCCCTAGTAGCCAACAAGGGTTCATTTGTACTAGACACATCATGGCAGTAATCTATATTTCTATTTGTCTAATTGTGATGCTTTTTTCTATGCTCATTTTGATGCCTTTGATTTTTCCCTTGGGTTTAATTTCTATCTTTATCTTGACCCCATAGTGGAGTTCTATCTTTATACCTATGTTCATCTTCATTAGAACTAGACATTGAAGAAGAAGAGGAAGATGAGGTACTAGGAGAATCGCCATGGCTCCTATAGTTCTCCCCATGGTCCCTTGATTTATCTTGTCTAGGCTTAGAGGAGGTCCTAGGCCTTGAGGCCCTCCTTGATCTAGGACTTACTCCATCTCCTCTAGAATTGCATGCATTAGGTGAATCTAGTCCTTGAGAGTAGTAAGGGTGAAAATGAGCATATGAAATCCCTAGTTGAGGTTGTTCACCCCAATTCTCTTCACCCTAGATCCTATTAGTTCTTAAATGAATGTTCTCATCATACGATGTATTATTGGTTCTATGTGAAGAAGACGTGGTTTTAACGTGTGCGACTTAAAATAAAATATTAATATTTTCTAGAATATAAATCGTTGATGCATTTATAGCGATCATGTATATTATAACTAATTTAGATAACTAGCATCATCCCTAATAATGGCACCAATGATGAGTAGTGAGTACCCCTACGCTTAACCATACGAATCACAAGCGCTCATGCTCAATCTCGTTGAATTCCATAGGCCTTAAGTTCTTAAGTACATTGGTTCCAGAACATGAAATCTAATTGTGATGATTGTTGTCTTCTCAACTACACTTGTGGAGCTTAGTTGTATGGTTAAGTGCAATTAAGGCACATGATTTTTATTATTTTATATTTTATTCTTCTATGATTAATAACAAGTTGAAACTTAATTTATGAACCAAATTAACTAATCTAATTGCTAATTAATAACTAACTATCCTAACATAAGCATCTACTCTTACTTTCCATGCACATCCTAAACACATATAACACTACCAAGTTACTAATTATTAAGCATTGCTGAGATTACTAGGAATCATGTGCATATTTGAAGTGGTTGTACTTATGTGCTTAAGTAATTGCTATTTAACTTAGCTAACTTATCTTAGCTTACTTTAGCTTAATTACTTGGAAGTATTAAATGAAATTGCATGAAACATTAAATGCATAAATAAAATAATTAATCTAGCCAAGGTGTTGCAAGATTTATTAGAAAGCTAGCTCATCTTTATTGCCACACACACTATCGTGCTCAAGTACAATAGTGCTCGAATAAAGATCGATACAATCAATGACTCTTACTGCAGACACTTTGGAAAATATTCTAAGTTTGAAGAAAAGAAATTGCAAAAGCTCTACTATGCTATGACAAAACTTATTCCCAAACCGTGTGCCCAAGAGCTATATATATAGGCTGACACACATCTTGTAATATTAGATATCTGACATCATTTCTTGGGCCTCAATATCGGGTATCTGATATTAGGGCTCTGATATTGGATATATCTGATATCAAAGCCAAACAAAATAGGTTCATCACTTAGCTTATCATTATCTATATGTAAAAATTAAATAGCAAAAAGGTTTTATTGGAAAGCTAAAGCTTGATGTTTTAATACTATTATTGCTCAAAAAATTTTATCATTGAAAAGATCTCATTATGTATCTTCATTTCATAGTTTCTTTCATATTTTCTTTGTAAAGACATCATGTTAAAAGAAACATTTAATTTAATCCATAATTTTTTCTTAAATAAAAAGAGAGAATTTATAAATAAAATTACAAGTTTACCATATCATAAAACAGTCATTCTATTGTTTCTTCCACACAAAAAAAAGCTTGTATAAACAAGCAGCAAGTTGCAAACAAAGGGTTTAAGAAACCAAAATGCAATTTATTCTCATCTCTCTTTTCATTTCTACTCCAAAACAAAGAAGGGTCATCTAGTATTTCATGGTTCAAGCTCAATCATAGCGAACCCTGAGCTTTGGCAGAGCCAAGAGAGGATTCTTCCTGCTCACAACATTCCCTGGTCCCTCTTCCATATCAAGCTCCCCCTGCGGCATCCACTCAAACGTGTGGAACAGCTTTGCAAGGGCCAGCAAAAGATTGGAGATAGCCATAGGAATGCCCGCACAAACTCTCCTGCCAGCCCCAAATGGCAAACTTGTGAAATCAGACAATCCAGACAAGTCCACAGTAGTTTTTTCATTGTTCATGAATCTTTCTGGCCTGAACTGCTCAGGATTGTCCCACACAGCAGGGTCTCTGTGCACGGCCCAGTAATTGACCATCAACACGGTGCCTTTCGGCAAAGTAAAGCCACGAACAGTGACTTCTTCGGTGGAGAAATGCATCAGTCCCAGGGGAACCACAGGATACAGTCGCATGGATTCCTTCAATACACAGCGAAGGTATTTCATTTCCCGGATATCACTTTCCTGGACACGACGATGTATTCCTACGATGTGATCAAGCTCCTGCTGAAGCCTCTGAATGCATGCAGGGTGCTTCAGTAACAGCGTTGTGGTCCATTCGAGAGTGCATGCTAATGTGTCCGTGCCTCCAAAGAACATATCCTGCATCAGATACAAAGGAAAGCCGTAGCCTCCAAAAACTTGAGAAAAAGAGGTACGAGTTTTGAGAAAAAGAGGAAAGAATCGTGGTTTAAAGTTCAAGTTTCTGGAGATTACTATGAACCCAAAAAATAAAATTGAGATAACCCTTTTTTTCTCTTCCAGGGAAAAGCTTTTATTAAGACAGAAAGCAGGACAGGAGCTTCCAGTTAAATTTCAAGAAGAGAACCCATTTTTCAAAATTTAGACTATCATGAACCTGAGACACGGAAGACTTTTCAACATTGTCAGTCAAAATTAACAGTTTTACCGTTTTTTGAATTTCAAATAAAAATAAGTTTTGTATTAATATTATGAATTGGGTCCCGCGGTATTTTCCAGTTGAATAAGTTTTTATGACAGGGAGGCATCCCGAAATGCTTGGGAGGCCCTTTGACACCATGGAATATACACGATTTAGCAGCTATTTTTGAAAATTTGCATAGTGATATTTAAATTGCAATGTAAATTTTAAAAATAATTGAAAAATCAGAAATTCTAATAAATTTATCTTTAATTTACAAAGGATATAGAAAATTATTCTTTATTTTACCGTTTTNTCTTTAATTTACAAAGGATATAGAAAATTATTCTTTATTTTACCGTTTCATTCCTACTTCATTATTTAAAAATAAAATAAAATTAAAACTTCCTTCCCTAAATACATGGAGGGTCATGGCTTTGCATTCACGTACTTTAAAAATGTAATATTTGCCTAACAAATTTTAAGTCTTAACCATAATAAAGTTTCAATTTCATAATTTTTTAGATTTTAAATAAGAATAAATTTTTATTATTCTTTTTTAAAATTGAAAAACCTATTTTAAAAAATGCAAATTATGGGAACATATCTAAATGTTATGAAACAGAATGTTCTGAAAACTTATATGATATATATCCATATTATAATAAAATTTCAGCCTTAGTTTACTTTGAAACAGTCTCCGTTTCTCCTTTAATTTGGACAACTTATTCTTAATTATTTAATTCCTATCATCTGAATCAAAGTTAGACCCTGTACAGTGAAGGCGGAGATGCTAAGGACCATTCTCAAATGAACATGTGAGGTAGAGTTTATCAACCCAAAAACCTGATCACTTAACCACTCATTGTTACGTTGATTTCCATCTCATTATTACGTTGATAATGATTTCCAGCGCCTCATTGTTACGTTGACTGCCACCGTAAGAGTTGTTTGCATAGGATAACTTTTGTTGAGTTTGCATTTCTTGAAGCGGCTCAGTGAGAACTTTCAAAAGTTACTGCAATTATCCTTTGGAAAAAATGATCACTGGTATAAACCATAATTTGCAATAATACTTACAAGAATCAAGGCCTTCATGACCTGGGGAGTAAGAGAAGGATCCTTTCTAGCAAGGTTCACGAGATAGCCCACAAAGCAATCATCACTGATCGATCTTTGCTTGGTGGCTCTGTCCAGCAAATCCTGCAGAAACGCATCATAAGCACTGAAAGTCCTCTTCATGCGCCGTTTAATAGGCAAATCTAGCAAGCTTAATGCTGGCACAAAATCCCCAATCACAGGCATGGCAATGCAGTCTGAAATCTCGGAAACAAGATTCATGAAAGGCTTTTTAAAGTCTGAAAATGTGTCCCCGGCAAGGGTGCGCCCGATAATATTAAATGGCATCTGCCGGAACACCATACTGAGATCCACTGCCATGGTTCCGTGGGTGCTGCTGCGCCACAAGTCCTCGACCATGGCGTCCATCTCGCTCTCTCTTATCTCTTTGTAGGACTCTACCTGACAAAAAAAATACAGGTATTTTAGTATTATCATCATCATGATGCTTTATTTATTTCAAAGATCTTCAGATATAATAAAGTTTCTGTTTCAATTTTATATACTCTAAAAACAAGTATGAAACTGGTTCTATGATAGATGTGAGTAAAAACTCAACATCTGTCATTTTGAATGAGTGACTATCTTAGCTAAGAGGCTTTAAAGGAGCTTGAACCTACCTTGTGAGTACTGAGCAGGTGCACAGTGCACAGTTTCTTGCTCTGCCTCCACAACTCTCCATAGGGGGCAAAGGCAACGTCATGGGTGCCGTAGAACAAAATATCAGCCACTGCCATGGGAGGGCGGCTTGAGAAGGCGGCATCATGCTTCTTGAAGAAGAGCTATGCCGCCTCTGCCGAGGAGACCACCACTGCTGACACTCTTCCTAGTTGCAAGTGCATGATGTCTCCGTAGGTTAAGGCCAGGTCTGCCAGGGCTCTCTGCCGGCCTCCTTTGCTTTGGGCTGCAGCGGTAAGCAAGAGCAGGTTTCCGAGCACCGGTATACCCGGCGGTCCCGGTGGCAACTTGCCAGGGTACCTTGGGGCTGCCCATTTCCATACCAAGGCAATTACCACCACTGTCAGTACGAACAACCAAATTGAAACTTGCTCAATGTTCATATTGAAACTTGCTCAATTATGGCCATGGGTACTGCTTCTGAGGAGTAACTTAATACTCTTGAATTTTCCGTTTGAATAATGGAACTTCAATTTTCCACGGAGACGCGTCCCTGTTAAGCAGTCTCTTCTTGAACAGTGAATGTTTGCTTGTGTGCTTGTACTGATAATCATTTGCACGACAATGTTGACCTTTGGTGCATGAAATTTGACATTTTGGAACAAGAGCCAATACACCGATTTCTACTTGCAGGCCCTGTTCAAAAAAATATCCTCCACCACTGAATCCATTGCATAAGGATAAGGATATATCCTCCACCAATGAATCCATTGCATAAGGATAAGGATAGAAAAAATACACAGAAATCAGTTCAGACCAACTGCGTGTACAAGTTATTTTTGGCTATGTACGTAATTGTGTGTGAAACATGGGAAATTGACATCAGTGCTTTACACGTCTCATCTACGGATAACACGTAAACATGGACCGGAAGTAAAGGAGGACATAAGGCATACATGGAATCCTATGCATGGAGATCCCTCATATCTTACACAAAATCAGCACTAAGATCAACTTTACTATCAAAGCTTTTCAAAGTGTTCACCATCTTTGGATAAAATCCATAATTTACCTCAAATGGTGTTAATAACAATATGAACAGCATTATTATGTGAAAACTCAGCATGACACAAGAAGTTTTTTCACCTATTTGGTTGTCCATCATGCAAACATCTCATATTTTTAGCAAGAATTTATTCACCACCTTCATTTAGCCATTAAATTATGGATGATATGCACTATAAAAATTTAACTTTGTCTCTACAATTTTCCAAAGGGACCTTCAAAAGTGACTTGTGAATTTGGAGTCTTTGTAACTAATAATATTTGAAGAAATTTTATGCAACTTCACAACACATTGGAAAAATTTTTTTTGCAACATGAGAAGCATTACTTGCATTCCTTCATGAAATGAAGTGTGCCATCTTGGAAAACCTAACAATAATAAAAATTGCATTGTTCCCACTTTTGGTTTTTGGAATACCACTCATAAAATCCATAAATATACTTTTCCATGGACCCTTGGGAATTAGCAAAGGCATACAATGTTTATCCACTTCTTTACCTTCTTTAAACTTTTGACAAGTCAAGCACTTCTTCATAAATTTTGAAACTTAAGGTATCCTACTCATTAATGGCTCTTTGACGCTCCTCCAAACCTGTCCAAAATCAACATCAGGCTCATACAAAGAAGAAAAATCACCTATACCTTTCACATGAGGTATGCTGAAATTAACCACATGCACATTGGACACTGCATCAACCATCACATTGGCTTTTTCACTTTTGTGCTTTAATACAAAATTGAACTTCTATAATTGTGCAACCCACTTCAAGAGCTTTGCACTCAACTTCTTTTGCGAGTTTAGGAATTGATGTGCCTTATGGTCTATCATCAAGGTGACCTTCTTGGGTAATAAGTAATGCCTCCAATACTTGATTGCTTAAAGATATAGCATACAAAATCCTTTTCATGTATGCTATATTTTTGCATTGGCTTCTTCAACTTTTTAGAAAAGAAAGTAAAAGTTCTATCCTCTTGTGAAAGTACCCCACCAATAACAAGTCCACTTGCATCCACCTCCATTTAAAAAAGTTTCTAAAAACCTAGAATTATAAGCACCAATTTACTAGTAATCTTTGTTTTCAATAATTCAAAGCTCCCTTGGGTTTCATTATCCTACCTAAAATCTTTATTTTCTTCAACAAAGTAAACATAGGCCATGAAATACCACTGAAATTTTAGATGAGCCATCTACAAAAACTTGCTAAACCAATGAATGATCTTACCTCCCTAATGTTCTTAGGAGTTGGCCAATCCCTAATATCCTTCACCTTGGTAGCTTCTATCAAAATTTTATTTTTAGAAACTACATGTCCCAAATATTTGAATTCCCTCTTGAAGAAATGAATTTTCTTCACATCGATCTCAAACTATGTCTCCTCCAACTTAAGACACACCATCCTCAAATGATCTAAGTGCTTTTCCTCATTAGAGCCATACACCAAAATGTCATCAAAAAATAAAATGAAAAACTTACCAATCAAGTCCTTCAATACATCATACATCAACTTCATGAATGTAGCAACATCATTCATGAGCCCAAATGACATCACTAAACATTAAACATCCCACTTCATGTCTTGAAAACTATCTTCCATTCATTACTATCACTAGGCCTACTTATAATTTAATGGTACCCACTCTTCAAAATAATTTTGCTAACAATTTTAGAATTTTTATGGATATTAGACATATCATCCATCCTTGAAATAGGCAACCTATACCTCACTATTATCCTATCCACTACTTGAAATCAATGCACATCCTCCATTCATTATTGTCCTTCTTTAGCACTAGCACCACTAGAACTAGACAAGGTGAAATGAATTCTCTCATGAAGCCATTTGCAAGTTACTCCTCTACTTACATTTGCAATTCAGCCCACTGAATTGGTGCCATTTGATATGCTCTCTCATTTAGAATGGTAGAACCAAAGATGAAATCAATCGGATGTTGTGCATTCCTTGTTGATGAAAATGCATCTAATTCCTTCTTGAATAGATTGGGAAATTTCTCCTTCAAGCCTAGCACACCTATAGGGAGTTCAACCTACATATCATCATGGTTAGTAGCAACTATTGTCATAACTGTTGGCAAATTTTTACCATTTCATGGAACAGGTGGACTTATTTGCAAATGGTGAGGTACAGAATCCTAATGAACTGAAACTGTTCAAGGAGGATTATGTTCTTTCTTGTAAAGAATTCTGCAACAGTTAATTAACCATGAAATTGGAATAGAAATGAAAATCTTG
>MNCI01009651.1:204959-222838 GCA_015680685.1 Gnetum montanum | reverse complement strand
ATTTGCGGAGTTGTGCTCAAATGTTTATGCAAAATTTTACTTGTTATAAGAAGGTATTATAAGGACCACGTAGACTAGGCAGTTGAACAAAATAGGAAACTTTCAACAACTCACAGTACTTGACAAAGTTGGCTGAATCTCTTAAAGTAAGTCATTTGTAGTTTACACACACGCAATCGTTACATTTCTCACAACCGCATGCCGCAACAGCACACACACATACTCACATTAACTACTGAGTTATTTGGAGGTATCTGGGCCTTGGTGTTGCCAGAGACCAGCAGGCACCTAAATCCTGTTCGAGGACACTCGTTGGCGGTCGTGTCCCAAACGGTCGCCAACAATAACAACAAAACCAAATCCTATGTCATCATGTTTCTTAATATATTCTCTCTCCCCTAGAAGGATTAAGGAAGCATTAATTGAGCTTTACTCCCTCACTTATTTATCTATCATGAGAATCAACTCATGGATTCCATCAGTTCTAGCTATACTCCACACATTTCTTACTTCATCAAACTAAGCACCATTGTCAAAATTCCAAGAAATAAAAAGAATTATGTTAGCATAATCTATTGGAAGCACATTGTATTCACAACATCATGAAAACCTCCAATTTTAAATTTTAAGGTACATTGTTCACTCACCTCTTGGAAAAAATATCTAGATAACCAATGCACTTTATAAGACCTAGGATGAGGATTAATTACCAATCCCAATCTAGAAATAACCCTAGAAGAAATAAGATTTTCTTGGACTTGTCCATCAATCAAAACATGAATCCAGTCTCCACTAAGCAAACATCTAGCCTCAATCTAAAATAACACTTTCTATTAGGGTGTTCTCTATTCACATTCCCCATAAATGCACAAGAACTTAATTAAAAAACATCCTCAATTTTTGGAGCATTAGCATTACCTCTCTAAAGGCATTGGCTTGATGTCACCTCCACATCCATGATTTGCACATCTTTTTCCTTAGCTACCTTGTGAATTGGACATTCCCATTGCTTGTGTTCCCATTCTCCATACTTGAAGCACTAGATTTTTGATTAGCTACTACCTTGACATTGCCTATCTTGGCTTAGTTCTTCTTGGCTTTGTCCTTCTTATCGTCTCTTTTAGTCTTCTTCTTATGATTGTCATCTTTATCTTCAAATTTGGACTTAGATCCCCTTTCAAATTTGGGTCTCTTTTCCTTTCCCATGGAAGTTTGTTTGCTCTTGTTTTTAAATCCAGTTAATTTCTCCTTAGCCTTGAGTGATAAATCATAAGCCTTGCTCATAAAAAGAAAAATCCTGATGGTATGCAATTTTAAGACCTTCTAAAAAGATCAAAGCTTATTCGTTCTCCTTCCAATTTACTCTAGCTTGATGTAATAGATCAAAAAATTTGATGTAGAATTCCTTGACATCCTTGTCACCTTGCCTTAGCAATTCAAATTCATAATGGGTTGTTGTCTCTAATGAGACTGTTCAAATTTTATTTTTAACCTATATTTCATCAAATCCCAACCTATGATTGGTTGATCATTTCAGCTTTTATAACCCTAGGACTCCTTTTCCCACCAAGTAGAAGACACACATTCTAATATGGATTTAGCAATAGGTACCCTTAAGTTATTTGGTATCTCTTCCAATTGGAAATGCTTCTCAAGTGCCTCCAAAAAAATTTCAAATGCATTGGTATCATCTACATAATTGAAAGTATTTAACTCATTGTATGGAATTTTTATTGCATTTTTGAATGCTCTAGCAAGTCTTGCCTCACCTTCCTTGTTAAGATTGCCTAGAGAAAAAGTATTTTCCATAGCTGAAGTCCTTAGAATTTTCATCTAAGGAATAGGATTCTCGTCCTCCATTGGAATCCTTGGTTGATGGGTTTCTCCACTCCCATAGCATGATTATCCTTCCTCATGGTTCTCAAGGCAAAGTTCACCAATCAATGATAAACTATTGAGAACTTGGCCAAAAGGGTGAATGATTACTAGGAATTGTAGAATGCACTCAAAGTGTTCAACATGAAATGTAAATAGCTCACTACCTAGTTCTTGAATGTGAAAGAGTTGTTTCTGAAAATGTCCTATCTATGGAATATTCCCATTTCAGCCCACATTGGTGATGTAGCATGGATAGTGAATGATCCTTGGAGTAAGGAGGAGAAGATGAATGCACTATTGGATATCTTCTATCTTCCACAAGAAGTTGTAGTTGCTACAAGACCACCACAAAAGCCACCTCAACCACTATGTGCACATGAAGTAGGAGAAGATCCTTCAAAACCTTAGGAGCCTCCATCTTCTAAGACCAGTTAAACTTCTTCATCTTCACATCATTTGAGGATTTTTGTTTGTCAATTTTGTACTGGTGTTTAATTTTGTTGTTCAAAACATCAAGATTTTGTAATGATTATAAAATCATACACTTGGGCATTTAGTTTTTGTTGTGTTTATTTTGTGTGTGTGTAGTTAGTCAATAATCCTATACTTTATCAAAATTTTGTACAAAACTTAAGGATGAGTTTTCATTTAGTTGTGGGGGTATGATGAGTCAATTGTTGGGCCACATCAATGGGATGCTAAAATTTTGGAGACAAATTTACATATTGACAAGGTATTCCATTGCACCATCTCATCAAGTGGTGCCTCCTCCTCATTGTCACTAAATTGGGCTTCCCTTTTTCTAATGGAAGGATCCAAATTTTACTTCTCAAAACTTTCACTTTTTCTCAACTCTCCTTATTTCTTAGCAACCTACTCTATTAGCCTTTGAATCTGATGGTCTCTTAATTCTGATAGTCTCCCTTGGGCATAGACCCCAAGAGTTCTCCTTGTTTCTGTGCAGAGCCCATCTATGATATGGTAAAGCTATTCCCTTTGAAAATAATCGTGGCCAAGACATTGATGTAAAAGGGAATAGTACCTATCCATGGTTGCATCTAAGGATTCATGTGTTTCTTGTTTTCAACATTGGATATGCTTTCTTAAGTTGAACACTCATGATTATGTCTAATATTTGTTGTTAAAAACCTTAAGCATTGTCAGTATCTATGGGAATAGCTTTAATTTCTGCCATTCCTTCTCCATGTTCTATAAGGAATAGACATTGTGAAAGACTTGAAGATGATTGTGTGGATCTAAAGAGTATCCTCTTCAAAATTGGGGATATTGTTCATATTCAAATGCTTGATTTTCCTATATTTCACATGTCTTGTCAAAATTCTCACTACCTATGTGATTTTTAGCATATTTTGAGTTGCAAGAAAAGGCTCATCATAGTTATAGCCTTTGTAATGACCATGATCTATGATGTCCTCTGCTATTCCCTCTTTTGTGGTGGTGGGCCTCCCTTAATTGCCCATGCCCCTGATCTCAACTAGTCTAGTAATGCCTATGATCATCTTTATCTCATTGGTCATCTCCATCATAGTCACATCCTCTGTGGCTTCGATTGGAGCTAGAGAAGGAAGAAGAGAATGATGACAATGAAGAGGAATAAGGTCTAACACCATAGTACCTACCACTTCCTTTTCGATGATCATGACCATTGTCATCATCATGATACCTATCCTCATCCCTTTCATGACTTCTGCCTTTTCATCTCCCATGATCATGGTATCCGTTCTTTCCTAAACTAAGATTGTTTACAATGGACTATAAATTCTAGTTCAAGCCCCCTTTGTCAAAACCAAGGGAAAGAGAGGTAGTGAAATGAGAATTCCTAAAGAAGGGATCCTCACTGTCTTTTTGTCCTAGTAGGAACAAGGTGTTATTGAACCGTTTTCCCTTAACAACATCATAGCACTTCTCCTATTGCCGATTGATTTTACATTATGCCTCAATGGAATGGTAATCCTTAGAGTCATGGTCCTACGTAATGTATTCAACATGGAACCCCTAGATGCCCAACCTTATAAGATTTTGTTGGAGCATTGCAGAAACTAATCAATTAGGGAGAAACACAATGTTGCCCTCTATATCCCTCCACTGGATCTATTCATCCTGATGTGGGATGAAGGTAAAGTCAAGCACATACTCATTAGGATGAGTATATACCACTTGGCATTGTTGGGGTACTAGTTGATTTGATTGTTCATTTCTTTGATTAGATGTACATTTGAACTTTGGTAGAGAATCATCCTTGTGAGAAGAAGACATTTTGGATTAAAAGAAATACCAGTGTACTTTTTACATTATTATTATTATTTGAATGATTGCAACTTTAAGATTCTATCTAACGATGATGAATAATTTATACTAAGTCCTAAATAGCATACATAGCTAACTAAACTCCCTGGCAATGGTGCCAATGATGAGTAGTAAGTATACTGTATGTCCAACCATACAAATCACTAGTGTTCACTCAATGATTTGGTCAAATTCCAAAGACTTTAGGTTTCTAAGTACACTAGTTCTAGGAGGTCAAACTAATAATTGCAATCATTGTCTTCATAGTTTCACTTGTAAAGTGAAAGTGTATGGTTAACTGTAATTGAGCCATATGCTTTTTATTATTTTATCTTTTATGCATTAAGTTATCTAATGAATAAGAATAAAGAATAAAGTAATTTAATGTTTAACTAATCTAGTAACGAGCTAGCACTTAACTATCCATTCCCATTTATCATACACATCCTAAACATGTATATTGCTATTGGGTGACCAAACATTAAGTGCTACTAGGATTACCAAGTGTTAAATGTATGGTTAAAGTGATCATATTTATGTCTACTATTTAATAGATATTAATTAATTAAAATTATTAAAGTAATTTGTATGAATATTAAATGATTAAGAAAATAATTAATCTAATCGAAGTGTTGTAAGGTTTGATTAAGAAAGCTCTTCTTTATTGTCATTCACATGAAGGTGCTTAGGTACAACAATGCTCGAATAAAAATTTGTACACTATTTGACGCCTACTACAGGCACTTAGAAAATATTCTAATATCTGAGAAGGAAAATTGCAATCGCTTTGTTACAACTATGAAGGGAGTGCCATACACGTAGTGGGTAGGCACACATTTATAGGTGAAAATAGGTTGCCCTGTTGATGAGTACATGTCAACGAGTCAAACCTTGTGTCGATGGGATCATGTTNAATAAAGCAATTACTTTAAGAATTATTGTGAACATTACATACATATTTAAAGGCTAATTTATGTAGTTGAAATGTGTGACTTCTTGTAACATTTCATAGATAGCAAGTTAGCTAAATTTAAATTCTATTCTATGAAAACCATTTTAAATTTTATTTTTATGTATAATTTATAAACATATGAACTAAAGTACTAATAATTTAAGTTAAGCCCCTCCCAAGAGCCTGACTTGACAAGATGAGCAGAAAGGCTTTGAGTGCTAATCCTTTTAATTAAACTAATAAGATATACGTTTACCAATTAATAAATTATGAGTTAAAGTTATGATAAAGGCATAATTATGTTATGTATTTTGGATAATTAATGACTATTCTAACAATGAGGTGTTAGCCTAGTGGTAAGACCCTTAATTAGAAAGCTTTAAGCCATGGGTCTAAAGAAAAGGCCCAACAATTTTGGGGATCCCTTTTTATGTTTTAAATCTTACAACCAATCTTTAAAAACTTCCTCCCCTCTGGGGTAAGAAAAGAATTAGGTCTTGTCCTTATTCAAAAGAACCCTCATAGATCTTCTTTTCTTACTAAAGGATTTTTAGTAAAGAAAAGGAGAAAATTCTCTCTAAAGACAAAAGGATACGTCAATAAAAAATAAAGAATGAATAGCAACAAAATTTGAAAGCTTCTTATACTTGAGCTTCCAAATAAAAAACTATAAAAAACAAATTGATTATTTAGCTTTCATTAAGAACTTTTTTTCTTAAAGTTGTGCCTCAAAAGTGATATTTTCAAGGATATAGTATGTGACTCTTAAGCTTCCAAATAAAATAAAGAACAAGTAGTCTAAGATATTTTCAAATGCAAAAATAGGAAGTAGACTATATATCAAAAAGTGTACTTATAAAATTCTTGTTATAAATGTTTACTTTTATATATCTTAGCATTCCTAGTGATGAGTGATGAGTACCCCTATGCTCAACCATATGAATCACAAGCATTCACGCATGATCTAGTCGAATTCTGTGCACCTTAAGTTCCTCAGTACACTAGTTCTAGGATGTCAAATCTAATCATGATGATCATTGTCTTCTCAACTACAATTGTGGAGCTTAGTTGTATGGTTAAGTGTAATTGAGGCACATGATTTTTATTATTTTATATTCTATTTATCTACAATTAATAACAAGTTGAAACTTAATATATGAACCAATTTAACTAATCTAATTGCTAATTAATAACTAACTATCCTAGCATAAGCATCCAGCTACACTTTCCGTGCACATCCTGAACATATATAATGTTGTTGGGTTACTAAACATTAAGCATTGTTGGGATTACCAAGCATCATGTGCATGCTCGAAGTGATCATACATATGTGCTTAATTAATTATTATTTAGCTTAGCTAACTTATCTTAGCTTACTTTAGCTTAATTACTTGGAAGCATTAAATGAAATTACATAAAACATTAAATGCATAAATAAAATAATTAATCTAGCCAAGGTGCTGCAAGGTTTATCAAAAAGTTCATCTTTATTGTCGCACACATTGCTGTCGTCAGGTACAATAGTGCTCAAATAAAGATCCATACACTCAATAACTCTTGCTGTAGGCACTTTAGAAAATATTCTAACTCTAGAGAAAAGAAACTACAAGAGGTCTACTATGCTATGAAAAAACTTATTTCCAAACCATATGGCCAAACACTATATTTATAAGCTAATACACATCTCATGATATCGGATATCTAACATCTCTTCTTGGGCCCTGATATCAGGTATTCAATATCAGGGCTTCAATATCGTAGCCAAACAAAATATAGTTCATCATAACCCCATAACTAAATGAAAACTTGTTCTTGAGTGAACAAAAGGAGGAATAAGTTCCTTACAAAAATATTGGAAAGGTATGGGATTATTGACTAACATGTAAAATTGACTCAAATAAAATAGATAGATTCTAAGTACTCAAGTTTATAGATTTACAATATTTTACAAAACTAGGTGTTCATGACAATAGAATTGAACCCTCTAGCCAAAACTAACATCCAACTCCTCTGGTAGCTAAAGAGCAAGGGAGAATATTCAATGATCAAAAAGGATCCTCATTGCATGGTGTTGTTGCTTATTCTTTGATGAAGACAATCTTGGTTCTAGTTCATGTTTTCCACTGCAATCACAACAAAGTCACAAATTAGTGTGCAATGTGTAACATATAGCTTTTAGGTACCTTGTCTCCTTGGTAGTTATAGTTCACTAGGTTGTGATTATGGTGGATTGATTCCTTTCATAGTGGTAGCAGAAGATTGAAATATTGGGTGAAATGGATAGATGGTCCATTATTAAATTTCGAAATACCCAAATGTGATGAAATGCTTGAAGAGGTCTAAAGAATTCACAACAATAAAAAAAGAGAATTTTATTGAAAAACCATTGTAAAGATGCACATAATTGGATGTGATTGATGGGGCACACAAAAGGATTTGATTGTGATAATGTCTAAGGATAAAGAATGTAACTAATCCAACCAAAAGGTATGCAAGTGGGTCCTTCCCAAAGTAGGTACATGCCTCTTGTTGCCCTTGCATAACCTCAAACTAATGAGTTTGTGGGCCACATGGGTGATTAATGGTTATAGAAAGTTAAGTATGAAAACTTCGAAGAAACTACCTAAGAATTTCAACACATCAAACCAAGACATTAAACAAGAACATGAACATCAGCAATGAGGTGAGGCATGAAAAACATAAATGGATGAGAGAGAAAGTAAAATGAAGTTTCGAATTAGGGTCACATGAAGTTCCTTGTGAATTTTTGTGGTTAAGTGATCTGATAAAATCCATCCTTAGGCCAAACCAAAATCAACCAAATTCAGTGACTTCACATTACCACTCTAAGACCACTCCACCTCCATGAGACATAAGAGTGCTCCCACAAAATAGCCATCGCTCCTTATTTTAAGAAGAAAAGAAAAGTAGAAAGTGAGAAAGGGCCTTAGTTAGAGGAGACCTTTCGGTGGGGGTAACATGTCTTTGTAAACCCATAACTAGTGCTTGTAGCCTATTTATTTTGTCTAAGGGGTGTGCTTTGAACTTTCATCATTTTTTATTATTTTTTAATGGGAACCACACTATGTAAAGATTGACTCAACTTTCTGTTATTGGTTGACACAGAATGGTAAAAAGTCCATGAAAACACACATCCACCCAAGTAAGAAAAAAGGCACAAAAAGTACCAAATCCCCTTGAAGTCACACCCTATTCAAACCTTTGAATCCTTTCCAAGTCTAGAAACTACCAAGGTCACGAGTTTGTTAAATTTTTATTAATGAAAAAGGGACCTCATAATTCTAAAATAAAGAAAACCATAGAGTCTTGTGGATGGGTGGATGTTGTGGTCTCACTGCCTATTTCATGAAGAAGAAACCATGTCCTAGTTATCAATAACAAAATTTAAAGCTAGAATCTTGACACCAACAATTAAATAACTAGATAGCACATGCCCACATCAAATAAACCACATTGTACCTAGTTGGTAATAAGGCATGTTATTATTAAAACACAATAATAAAATCACATCAAAATAAAGAAAAATATACTAGAAATTATAAAATATTTAAGAAAAATAAATTTTACTAATGATTTTGTAAAACAAAGATTGGAAAAAATTAATAATGTAAAAACAAAAATGTGTAAGATAAAGTAGGTGTAAAATAAAAAGCTGTAAAAAAAAATATAGAAAACAAAAAGATGAAGACCTAAGGAGCCAATTATATAGTTGGCATAGATAGCCATCTCCCCCATGACTAAGTTGAAAGGAAGAGATCTAGAAGATTGAGTGTGGTTATCTATCCAATGAGGCATTTATTACACTAGCCTACTTAGGCTCATGGAAGGGTTTGACGTATTGTGTGTCGACCAACTGCTTCTTGTTTGGGCTCTCAAGTTTGTAGATCAACATGGCCCTAAAAGGAAAATTTTTGTAAATGATATAAGGTCCTTCCCAAAATGTTTGAAACTTAATTCATTAACGTACGTGTGTGGGGTTCTAGTAGAAGACCTTATCTCTTGGTTGAAATTTGACTTTCCTAATTCTAAGGTCATGGAAGTTTTTGTTAAATACCTTGTGCAACTTGTCAGATGAGAGGGCCACAAACCAGTTCTCGTTTAGTAGGTTTAGATTCATTAATTTTTATTTTTGTGCTAGACTTAAGTCAAGGTCAAGGTCAAGGTTATAGGCTGTTGATAGTGTATGGAGCTCAAATTGAATACTGAGAGTTGGTAATTTTCCATACACTAGCTCATAGGGAGAATAGCCTATAGGGAGTTTCCATGTTGAGTGATAGGCCCAAAGGGCATCATTGAGTTTTGTGCTCTAGTCTCTCCTATATTTTCTAATTGGTCTCATTAAGATCTTAGTGATTTCCTAATTTGTAACCTCATCTTGATCATTGTCTTGGGGATCATAAGGTGTTGTTAATTTATGCTCAACCTCTAAGCACTACATGAGCTTTCAAAAGGTAGTGCCTATAAAGTGGTTTCCATTATCAAAAACTAATACACATTGCACACCAAATATATTTACAACATTTTTTTGTACAAATTGAATAGTAGTAGAAGATGTAAAATCAGTGACGGTTACTACTTATGCCCATTTGGTACAGTAGTCAATGATGACTATGATGTATGCCTTTCCATTTGACATGGGCATGATGGGACCCATGAAGTCAATAACCTAGATGTTGAAGGGTTCCAATGGTTGAATCCACTGCTAAGGTCCCTTCATTTAAGTAGTCATTCCACCATCTTGTTGGTGGCATTTTCACGAGTGAACAAATTAGTGAGCATCCTTGAAATGTATTGGCCAATAATACCTTGCCATGAAGATTTTAATGGTTGTGCATCTCCCAAATTAGTGGCCTCCACAAGGACCCTCATGAGCATCCTAGAGAATACGTAGTCGATTAGCATCAGGAATACACCAACAAACAAGGCCATTGATGCACATTTTTTAAAGTTGCCTATTGATCTCCATGAAGCATTTCACCTAGTGAAGAAATTGTTGTTTCTTCCAATGGTCCAACCCTCGTGGCATCTCTTGAGTGAGAAGATAGGTGAGAATGCCATTGTACCATTTAGGATCAATGGACAAATGTTTAGTTATAGCCCCAACAAAGAGGATTTCATTAGGAAACTGATTAGATAGTGGGATTTCCTCCTCTTTGTTATCCCAATGCAATTGAAACAAGTGGCCAGCAACCACATTCTTAGTTTTCTTTTGATCTATCATCATAAGATTGAATTCCTGCAAGATCATCTGCCACCATATGACACGAATGCTCATCATTGGCTTATTCATTAGAAACTAAGTTCCATTGTGGTTTGTGTGTACAAATGCTTTATATTCAAGAACATAGTACCTGAACTTTTCAAAAGCATACACGATTGCCATCAATTATTTCTCTATGGTGGTCTAATTCAACTATGCACCCATAATTCTTTGACTTACATAGTGGATGTAATATGGACATTTATAATCATCCAATTGCATAAGCATGTATCCCAAGGCATAATCAGATGCCTCTATCATTATATGAAATAGTTTGGACTAGTTAGGTGCTTGTAGAATTAAAGTCTCTATAAGATTCTGCTTGAGGCTTTGGAATGCATTTTCACATTCTTTGGTCAAGATGAATGAAGCATCTTTCTTCATTAGCTTGAACAATGATTTTGTGATCTTAGAGAAATTTTGTATAAGTTGTCAATAGTAGCTAGTGTGTCTAAGGAATGACTAACCATCTTTAACGATTTCTAGTTGGTAGGTGATTCCTTGGATGACCCTTGTCTTTTTAGGATCTACCTCAATCCCTTCTTGTAGAATTGTATGCCCCAATACAAGGCCTTTTTGGATCATGAGATGGATTTTTTGCCAATTGGGCCTAAAAAATTATCTCCATACATCTTTTGAGTACTTGCTTAAGGCAGTCCAAGGTTTTCTTGAATGTAGCACCATAAGTGGAGAAGTCATCCATAAAGACTTTCACTCCACTACCAATTTGCTACTGAAAGATGCTTAAGACCAAACATTGGAAAGTAGTAGGAGCATTGCATAGATCAAAAGGAATCTTGCTATATGCAAAGGTTCCCTAGGGACTCATGAATGTTGTTTTGGCTTGCTGTCCAAGGAATGATTAACCTTCTTGGATTTGTTTATAGCCACTATAACCATCTAGAGAATTGTAATAGCAATGTACAGATATGGTGTCCAACACCTAATCAATGAATGACAATGAAAAATAATCTTTGAATGTTGTCATGTTTAACAGTTTGAACTAAACACAAACCCACCATTTGTCACCTCTCTTTGGCATTATCACAAGTGGGTTGACCCACTTACTATCCATAATGGGATAGATGAACCCTATAGTAAGGAGTTGCTCAATCTCCTCTTCAATGATTTGCTTCAATTTTGGGTTCAACCATTGTTGTGGTTGCCTTCTAGGCTTCATAGATAAATTAATATAAATGCAATGTTGGCATATCCATGGATCAATTCCAGTAAGTTTAAGATATGACCAGGTAAAGGTTGTTAACTATCTATTGATCACTTTCAATAGTTTTGCTTTCTTCTTGAGAGCAAGTTTGGCATTAAGCATGACTAGCTTTTCATTTTTCAAGAATGCATATTCTAGGCCAGTAGGTAGAGCTTTCAACTCTAGGGGCTTTTTTTTTTTTGAAATTCTTAGGAATCTCTCCTCAATTGGTATCGTTGTTTTCATTGTCAAAGAGTTGGTGATAAACTTGCTCTATTTCATTCATGCCTATAACATAAGCACATGTTAGGCTCTTAGTAGGTTCCATGCACATTGTACTACTTTTAGGATTAGTAGTTAGACACCTTTGAATATCTGCTCCATTCATCTTTGAATATTTGCTTCATGTGCACATTGCCTACATGCTAAAATAGATGCTTGTTTCACCAACTAAATTTTTTGCATGTAATTGCATCTGGTATCATTATACATAATTGATAAGTCATCATTTGTTAGGTTCTAACATTGGATACCTGATGTTAGAGCCAAGAAGAAATGTTGAATATCTGATGTCATCTCCTTTGGGTTGGCCTATAAATACAACACTTGGGCACCTAGTTGAGAGAGGATGAGGAGTAGTAGTAGAAGATAGTTTTAGTTTCTAGTTTTTTGTAGTCTTTATTAATGTTTTTTTATTTCCAATGCATGCCTATAATGTGATGTTTGTAATTGTATGGCACCTTTATTCGAGTGTGATGTACTTGGACACATTACATGATTGGCAATAAAGATTGAGATTACTCCCATCATTACAGCATCCACTTAGATTATTACTGTATTGAATTGTTAATTATTTACTACTTTCTTTAGTCACATGCTTTCATTTATTACTATTTACTATTCTTTTTATTAAGTAAAATGTGTATGCCTTAATCACAAGTGTTTAAGTATAGATACTTGATAATCTAGAAGTGTATTGTTTGGCACAACTTGTGAGATACGCTTGGCAATCCTAGAAGTAGTCTCATGAAGTCCAAGACATATATGGATAACTAAAAGTAGATACTCATGACACATAGGCTAGTTTAGATCTTGTTTTTCATCATCCATTAGTTTATTTAATTTTCCTCTTTATCATCAATAGGAGTAGTGTAAAAATTAGACAACATCATACATCTCACTTTGGACTAAACCATACATGACAAAGCTACCACTAGTCCAAGTGGGAAGATAGCAAACTACAATTAGAGCATAATGATCTAGATACCACAACTAGTCCCATCCATAGGATTTAATTGAATCATGCATGAATGCTTATGATTCGTATGGTTGAGCATACAGGTACCTTGCCACTCATCATTGGCATCATTGCTAGGGATGGTGCTAGCTATCTAGATTAGTTAAATTGTACACAATCATTGTAAAGGTATTAATGATATATTTTTTAGAAACTCTAAGCTCACACACATCATAAACCAAGAGTAATGTCTCTCTCACATGGAAGTGACTATGCACTGTATAGAGAACATATTCATTGGAGAACTAATGAGATGTACGATGAAGAAAATTGGAGTGACCAACCTTATGCAGGGATTTCTTATGATCATGATCATCCTAATGACACCCAAATACTACATTCACCTAAGGCAAACAATCTTGGAGAAGATGATGTAGGTCTTGCACTAGGAAAGGCCTCAAGGCCTAAGAACTTGTCAAAACCCAGAAATGATAAATCAAAGGACCTTGAAGAACACCATAGAATCCATGGCAATTCTTCTAGTTCCTCATCTTCCTATTTCCCTTTAATGTCTAGTTTTGAAAATGATGAATATTGGTATAGAGATAGAGCTCCATTAAAGGGTTAGGCTAAAAACCAAAATCGAACCCATGAGAAAGGTCAAAGACAACATCATCATGATCAAACAAATAGAGATAGGCATTTTCCTCACAATTTGTTTGATAACAATGAACCCTTGTTGGCCACTACGAGCCTAATGCATATCATAGAGACCATTAAGATATCTCACAAGAATTGCAAAAAGAGTTTCCTACCTAAGCTTAATATGAATAATATTCCTAAATTTGCAAGAGGCTATGATTCAGATCTGCAACATCATTTACAAGCCTTCCATGATGCCTGTGCTTTCTACAACATTGAAAGTGGATGGAAAAGCTTAAGATCTTTCCTAGTATACTAATTGATAGAGCTGAAGTGTGGTATAGGTCATTGAGACCAAATTCAATTCAACAATGGTCTACAATGCTGGAACTTTTCAATGAGAAATATCAAACCTATGCAAGGGTGTCCAATTTGAGGAGACAGATCCTAGAGTAGAAGCAAGAACAACATGAATCCTTGGACATGGCCTTAGATATATATTATGCCTTGTTGAATAGATTCCCAGGCCATGATTTCTCCAAGGAAAGGTAACTTTTCCACCTCATAGATGGGCTTCATAATGAAACAAGAGAAACCCTTGGGATGTATGCTCCAAGGAAATTATACAAGCTCCAAGCCCATCAAATTTGAGAGCTAATCAAGCATTTGGAAAATGAAGAAGGACAAATATGTACAAGGGATAATGTTAAGAAATATCAATGGGATCCAACTCTTCAATAGAAGGAGGTCCAGATCTATGGTAAGGAGAAAAAAACTGCTCTCGATATGGTGATTCCACAACAATCCTTGCCGATACAAAAATCTATTGATGAACTTAAAGCAAAGTTTAATAGAATGTCCAAATGGATATATAAAAATGTTACAACTCTCATTGAGATTGTCAAGGAGAGGATCATGCAAAATAAGCTAGGTGATCATATTAAATAAAGGATACAAAACCAAGAAACAACTAAGAACACTTTTCGGCAAATGAGAAAAATGGATAAAGAAAGTGAGGCTATAGACTCAACCACAAAAGAAAATCATGGATGTGACATCTATGTATATGATCATCTAAAGGGTCATTGCCTAGTCTTGTTGCATCTATAGGAGTGTTAGGTAGGTGCGTTAAATCTAAAGTTTGAATAGAAGCACATGTCTAGGATATATCCTCTTCCAGAAGGTAATTATAGACAATCCCACAACTGATTGTACTAGCCTAGGGGGACTTATTACTAGCCTCAACATGGTCATTAACTGCAGTGGGTAGCAACCATAGTCATGGGGGAGGCCACCACCAAATTAGCCCTATCCTCCTTATCCACCAAAACTACATGAATATTATGTTCAACACCTTATTTTTCCAACTAATTCTACATTCTATACTTCAAATCGCCACTACCACTCTCCTGAGTACCATTAATGCATGATAGCTCCTAAAAGATCACCACCTTATGCCTCTTGCCATTCATCCTACCCTTGATATTCTCATAATCCACCTCATTATATGCCACCACCAAGGACACAAGAAGGTTTTGTACCACAATATCAACAAATAAATGTTGCTTGTGCTGCAAATGTGCATAGACAGGCTAACACTAGTGGGTCTCAACTATAATGTTGGAAACATTCCTTCTAGAGGAAAGGTCGTAAGCCATAGCAAACCATGCATGGACCACCACTTCATCTGAGCCAGCACAATGCCAATATAGTACACCACCTTCCTTATCTTAACCAATGTCCTTTGATCATACACAAGAGCCACCATCCATTAATACTCCAATCCCAAATCCAACCAATGAATCTACAAGTGTGGGGAGACAAATACATCCATGCATACCATATCATAATCAAGGGTGAAATCATGGGCTAGCCATGCATAATGTTAACACACCTCATACCCTAACCCATCATACATTTAACTATCAAGTGTGTTTCCAACCACCACACCATCAATAGACATCTAGTGGCTAGGGCATGGATAGTTACCAATGTTTCATACATGCATGGATCCTAGTTATCCACTTATTAATCCTTGTCACAGCAAAATATTTAGTCATGGGGGTCATCCCCCATTCTAATCCTTAGGATTCTTAAGTGAATTTCATCATTTTGTTTTACAATTTTTTGTCATTTTCCTATTTTTTGATCTAATTTTCCTATTTTTCTAATTTTTTTCTATTTTTTGTTTTCATTTTCTTTGATATGTAATCTTGCTTGTGAATAAAATGATCATGTTTCCCATTGAGGTGAGGTTTTCTCTATGTTGTCAAGTCATAAAGGACTGATTATTCGAACATTGAGACCATGACATCCATACACCCACTCCATTAATAAGAGGTTTTTGCCTTGGTCATAATGGTAATATTTTCCATAATCCAAACTACAAATAACTTGATAATCATTGTGTCTAGACAAAAGAGTGCAAAACCAAGGTAGAATGTACAAGGTATGTGTTGGCACATTTTGGCCATTTCATGGAACAGAGATATGAGATGATTGAAACCTTCAAAATATTTCAATAGAACTATTGAGATGGAGAAGTGGGTTTGCTACGTATAGCATGCTCCTTTGTGGTAGAAAATATTTTGAGGTGTTTGCAGATAAAGTACAAGAGTATTTTCCATATTACTAATAATGGCAAGGATCGCAATAACAGTTCAGAGATTGTTATGAACAAATGTTTCTATGAATTGTCCCATCAGAATATTGGTGAAATTTTTCAATATCTATGTGTCTTCATTCACATCTGCACAAAACATCTTGCCTACCAAGGTCACTGAAGAGAGAAAAGTTGAGACAACGAAAAACTAAATTTTTCCAAGGATAGAGTTATCTGGGAGAAGAGTTGAAGTTGGATATTTTGAAGGACACTTAGTAACAAAAACAAAATGCTGTAAAGCAGAGGAATGGAAGTATAGACCAAAGAAAGGGAGAAGGCCATGAAATCCCGGCACATACATTGGTGCTAAAATCCAAAATTAAAATATTTCTACCGCAAGACAGCAAGATTGGCACACTATTTTCTGATGTCTTAAATAAAACACTGCAAATTCATTGGGAACAGTGATCAACCATGGTGGCCATCGGTATCGATTTGGGTACAACAAAGTCTTCGTATGCAGCACCGCCACTAACATCATTTTCAGCGAACAGGGCAACGCTAAGACACCATCCATGGTGGCATTCACACAGGACAAAGGACTGCTCTATGTAATACATGGAAATTTTGGTTTTTGGGGTTGTTCCTGCCGCATCCACCTCAATCAATTATCGGCAACCCAGCAATGTCATTCTACCATCGCCCTTTTCGTTCTACTGCTGCTGCATTTCAAATCGAGGGCAGCATTTATACGCCAGCGACATCTACCACTTCTTCACCATCTCGGACCACTGATCGCAAAGGCAGCTCTATCTTTCAACCCAGAAGAAGGGGCTTTAGCCTTATCTCACACCAGGTGTCGATTGGCATTTGGGCCGTAACACAGTACTTGCACTTAGATCCTTCACATAAAAAATAGGGATAAGGAGTGTGATTTAGCATGTACAAATTCAGTGCAATGCATCGATTTTTAGTGGCGATTGATGAAAGCAGAAGGCCTGAAGCCCCAAAATCCTGGTAATTGGATTCTGTTTCGATGTAAAGAAAAGTGCAGAGAAAAGACCAGAGCGTGGAGGAGAAGGTTCTGGTGCTGCCGCTGTCGCTGGTACTGTTGCGGCCATGGCTCCACCCAATTTTGAATTCCAGGAATGGTGGAAGTGCAAGCGCGACCAGATCCAGCGGGGCTCCTCCACGGGCAGCTCCGTCATGGTCTGGATAGACAGCCCACCGTCATGGTCGTTAATGGAGATCGACGCCGACGAAGGCGACAGTGACAGATTCTAAGGAGGCGACAAGGGTCATCGCAAGAATGCAAGGCAGCTCACTTGGGTTTTTCTACTCAAAGCTCACCGTGCCGCCGACTGCGTCGCCTGGCTCACCGTCAGACTCTTTACCCTGATCGCCGCCGTTTGCCAGTGTTTCAAATCCACCCTCACGGACGAGACAAGTTCGGTGAAGCAGAGCATAAGCCGCGGAGAGGGGTTGTGCACAGAAAAATCTATCGGGCAATTAGTTTAACTGCATAGTGTTAACTTTGGAAAATTATATTTTCTTTATAAAAGTATATTTTCTTTCATCGGCCATTCCCTAAATCAAGTCATTTGAATATAATTTGGTATTTTGTATACCTCTATATAAAAATATATTCAAAGACAAACATTCATGGGATATTTACCTAATGTCATACATGGACTGGGATACATGTCAGATGTAGCATTTTTATCTCTTTGGTGGTTGAAACCACCCAAAGTTGTTGTAACTTACCTAACTTGTTGG
>MNCI01009651.1:184030-198786 GCA_015680685.1 Gnetum montanum | reverse complement strand
GCATCTATTGTCTAGTCAAAGTGGAGTCTCGTACGTTGTAGTTGACACAGCGATTTTTGGTAGCACAGTAGGATTGTCTTGAAGATATTGCTTGGTTAAGCCTTGGAAGTTTGAACAATTCGTAGATATTGAATTTGGGATAGCTTTATTGCAAAGTGTTTACTCGTGTCATTTTACCTTGTTTAAATATTTGAGGTCTACACAAATCTGCTTTCTTTTCTTTTCTGCTTATTTCCATTGAATCTTGTTCTATTTCTAGTTTTCTTGTGGAACTATCTCTTTCTCTGGGGAAAATTAGGAGTAGATTACAGAGTTGTGCTCAAATGTTTTTGGAAAATTTTATTTTTTACAAGTAGGTATGATAAGGACCACGTAGACTAGGTAGTTGAACAAAATAGGAAAATTTCAAGAACTCACAGTACTGGGCAAAGTTGGCTGAAGCTCTTTAAAGTAAGTCATTTGTAGTTCACACACAACGTAATTATTACATTTTACACAACCACATGCCGCAACAGCGCACACACATACTCGCATTAACTACTGAGTTTATTTGGAGGTATCTGGGCCTTGGTGTTGCCAGAGACCAGCAGGCACCTAAATCCTGTTCGAGGACACTCGTTGGCGGTCGCGTCCCAAACGGTCGCCAACAGTATGAAATCAAAAAAATTTGTGGATTCTCTTTGGCCACTTCTGTATGTTCTATCATGTTTCTGAGGTTGTAACCATAAACTTGCATATCTAATGAGAAATGGGAGTAAGAGTATCTTAACATAGCATCGAATAAACTTTTGTGGGTCCCAATAGAAAGACATGTACCAATGCTTAAAGGTTGGAAGCTTCTTAGAACACCATAAAAAATAAACAAGTGAAAAAGAAAAGAAATATATATATAATAAGTATACCATAATAAACCTTCTCACTTGGACAAAATGCCAAGTGATGTTACTCCTGGTGGCTATGATAGTCTTATGGTTGTTAGCCGATGAGATGAAACAATGTGATGTCTCTACAATGTGGTGTGAACTTGGTTTGAATCTTGAAAAAATGAACTCATGATTATTTAACCATTAATACCACACAAGGTTTCATTGTGACCATGGTAAGACACCTCATGTTCCAAATTCTGCAATCCTTTCTATAGTCCATCTCATCTCATTGGCCAGGTGATCATAACTTGTGGGTTTGTGTAATATAGAGTTATTATCTCAAATTTATGGTTTTAACATGTGTTTTTTTATTTCATAGGTATGTGTTGCATTCAATCCCTTTAGTGCATATGGACATTTTTAGGAGTGGTTACACAAGAGCATCATAGGCTATAGACTACTTTGGGGAGGATCCACTTGTGTAACTTTTGTGACTTGTACTTGTTTGAAATAGCCACATCATTTTTCACCTTCCAAGAACTCAACTATTACATTTTATTATTTCCCTTAGCATGTAATTGATCTATCCCACAACCTTGATTTCAATGCCTTTTTCTTGCTCATTCTATTGCTTTTCACATCGATGACTCCACCTTATCTCACTTTCAGTGCCTCAAACTAATTTTTCACTTATCGCAACATGATGGACCTAAGTTTAAACCTTTCAACCAATCATAGAGATTTAGTATGCATGCTTAGCTATCCCATTTAGTGAAAAGTTTTGGATCTCGATGTCACATACCTAATGTTGGCTTTGATGCGACGTCACGTACCTAACATCGCATCATATATAGCATATATATATGACTCTCGCAGTACTTCTAATTTCATTTTCATCATTTGACACTAGGGGAGTTGTTCAAATTTTCTCTCACAACTAAGAGCTCTACACACTCATCTTCCACTTGTGATATTTATCTTTGTACTACATCAATTTCTATGTCATTTCGACCCATCTAAACCTGGAGTGTTTAACTTAGTTGTGGAGGGGTGCTTGCATGTGAAACTTGTTCCAAATTGCTAAAATTTGCTATCACCTAAGAGGTATCATAAGGGTAAGAATATTAAAAAAATTAGGATTTATAATGGAAAATCATTCACATTAATGCTAGAAACCAAATTTTTCCAACCCATGGATCCATAACCATCATTATAGGTCACATATAAGGAAAAAGGAACCAATTGCAAAGGGTCGTAAAAGGAGATAGATACTTTTTGGGGATATTTCTTGAAAATTTATCTAACTCTGTGATCATATGCATTATGAACTTAATAAAGTAAGCTTATGATTAAGGTATAAACTGATAATAACAAACATAACCTTAGTAACACTTGATCTTTGCTTGATTGCAGATGGCCCCAAAAAGAGGTGCACAAGATGAGCCCTTGCAAAGAGCCACTAAGCATCCATGAGGTAACCAAGGTCAGCAAGGTGAACATGTAGAACACACAGAGTAGGAAGCCTAATCCTGTAGCATTCATCAAGAGGCTCTTTCTATTATGCAATTAGCCCAAGGGAAGGCTATAGGACCATAGGCTCCTAAGCAGGGACAACGTCTCACATTGCCCCTTGATTGCCTTGCTACCACTTTAGAAAAGTCCATGTTGGCTTTAGTCATCATGGAGATGAATTTTAGTCCATTCATGAAGGTTGCCTCAGAATTAGTTCAAACACAACTCAAGGTGTCCCCATTGTGACACATTTTATTAGATAGTGGCCAATGGTACCTAGGTGAAACTCATCAGTTCTAGCACAATAAAGATGAGATCACCACCATTAACATATGTAGAGTGAACATCTCTTTTTCAGTCAAAGAAATTACTATAGCTTTCAACCTATCATATGAAGGAGCTAAGGTTGCTCATCTATCTACTAGATCTAACCCTAAGGCCAAGAAATTGTGGTTGAAATAGGCATATAACAAGGAGAATAAAACATACAATGAAATGACTTTGAAGGAGAGAACATACTCCAAGATCGAGACATACCACCTATTTTCCACAAAAGGGATTAATCAAATTTCAACTTATGTGGCCAGGGGAAGTGCCATATTAATGCATAAATTTTTAGGAAATCTTCCCTAATCTTACTTCACTAAAATTCAACAATGGTTTGGTTTGAAGAAAAGAAGATAGGGAAACCAACACTTCTTTTTCTTTGCCTAATTAGAAGGCTATGAAAGCATGCTAGAATCCTAGGATATACAAATGATATCCCTAGGAAGGCTCAAAATGCCTCCTTCACTAAACCCCTAAAAACTGCAGTACCAAGGAAGGATCTTGGTGAAAAAAAAGAAGTAGAGAAGGAGGTAGAGCTGCAAACATAAACATAATGAGAGCCTGAATAGTGCCCACAAGCACAAGCTCTACCATCACTACTACCACAAGACTATAGGCCCTTGATGAGCCATTTGAAGAAGATCGTTGAAGTAGTCAACTAGGAAAGCAGGGATGAATCCAACCTCTTCCAAGTCACAAATGATGCTGTATAGCCCACAGTCTCTGTTGACCCAACACAAGGGAAGATCTCATTGCAATTAGGAGGAGAAAGATTCCAATGGCCATGAAAAATCTCTTTGAACACCACATCCTTCCAAGTAACACTTGAAATTGGTGAAGGTACCATAGTTATGGTATTGCAACACAAGGATGTAGTAGGTATAGTAGAGGTAATCATAGATCATATCAAAGAATCATTTAACATGCTTATTGTGCCCCTGATAGATCTAATGGGAAATAGAGATGCGCAAGTGTTGGCTAGGATCTCAATGACTCGTATGGTGCATGAGGATGTGCTTGATCGACTACTATAGATAGGCCAAGTAATGACCACCTTGTTTGACATCCCTAGTGATGTCACTATAGCCTAGTTAGACCTCACCATAACAAAAGAAAAGTTGGTCATGCAAGAAGTCAAGGTAGAGCATACAGAAGTAGAAATACAAATATTACAGGAAGAGCTAGGTACCCTAAGAGCTAAATGATGAGACCCCTCTTGTTTTGTTGCACTAGACCAACTTGAATAATTCAAGACAGAGTAGCTCACCAAGCTAACTAAGGAGAGAGTAGTTGCTGAGTAAGAGAAAGAGAAAGTAGTCTAGAATGGTTCTATTGCTAATGTGCAATCCCATGCATACAAATAGACATTGATTGCTACATAAGAAGAAAACAAGTAGTTCACCATAGAGAATGAAAGGTTGACCATAGTAGGGAAGAAAAAAGATATCTTAGAAGAAAGTGTTCACCAATTGAGAGAAAAACTAGTGAGGATCAACTAGGATATTAATAAATTGGCCAGGGAGAATAGAACCCTCTCAACGAAGGAGGTCTGCACTCTCCAGTAGAAGTCAACAATTGAAATTAGTGCATGACAAAATGAGGCCAAAAAGCACAAGAAACTGAAGGAGCACTTTTGCAACCAAGTACGAAAGTACAAGAAAATCAATGAAAAAGAAATCCAGATGGCCAAAGCCCACATCAAATTCTTGTTAGCATAGAATGTTGAGTAGTAGTCCATCTTGGATAGCTATGCCTTGGTCCATTATGAAAAAATTAAGAATAAAGACATGCAAATAGAAGATCTAAAAGAATACATGGCATTTGCTAATCTTAGATATGGCAACCTAGCCATGTTAGTAGTAAGTTGTCCTTGAAATGAGTTGGAAAAACAAGTGGCAACCACCTATGCAGTATATGAGAAAGAGTTTGTAGATTGAAAGGATGCTTTGCAGAAGCTGTAGGTGGCAAACTCAAAATTAGATGTGGTTAAAGCCAACTATCAAGGATAGAGGGATGTAGCCTCAAACCTAGCTAGAAGACTGACCAATTATCGTGAACTTAAAGACAAAGCTAGGGCCCTCAAGGAAAAATGATGGTAATTCATAGCTTGGTATGTGAAGGCAAATTAGATGTTCTTGCAACTACCATGTCCTTGGAACATACCAGTGCTAACACACATCAGCTCAATAGCTTGGATGGTACATGACCCAAGGATAGAAGAGGAGAAGTTGTAGGCATTGCTTAATTTCTACAAATTCCAATGGCCTGGCAACAAAGGAAAGCAACCCATGGAAGAGCCACCACCTCTAGGCACCACATGGGCTCCCCAATTTTTATTTTTATTTTGTAATAATGTGTCTCATTTTTGTATTACACCACTGTGGCATGTAAAGAGTCAATTATTTTATTCATTATTTAAGTTAATCAATAATCCCATACCTACCCAATATTTTGTAAGGAACTTGTTCCTCATTTTTTAAAACTCGAGGACAAGTTTTCATTTAGTCATGGGGGTATGATGAATCATCATTTGTTAGGCCCCAATGTTAGATACTCAATGTCAGAGCCAAGGCCTGATGTTAGATATTCGATGTTGTCTCCTTTGTGTTGGCCTATAAATATAGCACTTGGGCATCCAATTAAAAGTAGTAGTAGAAGATAGTCTTAGTTTCCAGTTTTCGGTAATCTTTCTTAAAGTTTTGATATCCCCAGTGCATGTCCATAGTATGATGTTTGTAATCGTATGACACCTTTGTTTAAGTGTGACATACTTGGACATGTTACATGACTAGCAATAAAGATCAAGATTACTCCCATCATTACACTTAGACTATTATTGCTTTGAGTTGTTAATTATTTACTATTTTCCTTAGATGATTTCATTTATTGCTATTTACTATTTTTTATTAAGAAGAATGTGTATGCCTTAATCACAAGTGTTTAAGTGTAGATACTTGGTAATCTAGAAGTGTATTGTTTGGTACAACCAGTGACATACGCTTAGCAATCCTAGAAGTAGTCTCACAAAGTCCAAGATGTATACAGATGATTAAGAGTGGATACTCATCGCACATAGGCTAGTTTAGATCTAGTTTTCCATCATCCATTAGTTTAATTAATTTACCTCTTTATCATCAATAAGAGTAGCGTAGACATTAGACAACATCAAACGCCTCACATTAGACTAAACCATACATGACAAAACTACCACTAGTCCAAGTGGGAAGATAAAGAACTATGATTAGATCATAATGATCTAGATACCACAACTAGTCCCATCTATAGAATTCAACCTGATTATGTGTGAATGCTTGTGATTTGTATGGTTGACCATAGGGGTACCTCGCCACTCATCAATAATGCATAGAACCCACTTCTTGATTTTTTTGAATGCATTTTCCTTAGATATTTCTAGGGAAAGATCTCTAATGCCCATTCTCACATCAATAATGCTTAGCCATACCCTTCACATAATGATTGGAAAGTACTCCTTACAGTTCTCAACCTTGATTATTAGGAAATTGGTAGGATAAGACCACCCATAAACAGTGGTCACAATGTCTTCTACTAGTCCCAAACGTATAGTAATGGATTGATCTACCAATTCTAATCAAATATTGCTCTTCTTAAGAGGTGGTAGGTTCTAGGTAGTATACATCTCATGAGAAATCAAGTTAACACTGGAACCTAAATCAAGAAAAGCTTTACATTGTTCATTCCCAACAATCTATAAATAGATAAGAGGACTCCCAGGATTAGCTAATTTCCTATAAAGGTTACCATCCTAGATCCAATCAAATATTACATTAGTAAGCATAATAGTATGGATTCTGGGTGGTATTTGTTTTGAAGAGGACCTGATGGAATGGTTTGTAGAGGATGAGGTAGGAGTAGGATGATCAACTGCCTGAGTCTGTGTAGGCTTAGTAGGGCTGTTGGATTGGAAGAATGGTCTTTTACAAGCATGAGGTTTCAAACAACTCCATCGATGAACCAATTATAGATTGATAATCTTGGTAGCATTGCATTGCTGCACCTAGGCTAGAAGTTCACTCTACAAAGATGGAGTAGGTGGTAGCTATTTTCAGGATGGAGGAATAGGTGCAAGAATAGGAGGATAAGGATATAATGTTGTATCCATTTTGGGATATGGAGAGTGAGCTCTATAATATTCGAGAGGGTAGCAGCTATGTTAGAAAGGAGAAACATGACTCGAAGAGTCACGTGGAGATAGGGGTTGCTTAACATAATACCCATATGAATGTAGTTGCTCGTAAGGGTACTGTTGCCTTGGCAATCATAGCACCCATGACTATGGATGTTGTCATTGTTGATACTACTCGTATAGTTGCGGTGGAGTTCCACTTGGATAATCTTGTTGTTGCTAATGGAATTTCCTGGGATTACCTTGAGGATAAGGTAGTTTTTTTGGGTATTTGTATTTTTGCTAATTGTGGATTCAGAGAATACATCCCAGACTCCTATAAGTGTGACACGATGGGGCAACATCCCTTAGGATGTTCACATTGGCAAATGTCACACCCATCATCATCAGTTGATTCAATTTTTTCAGCTTCCTCTACTGTAGCAATCTTTTCCTTACCCCTTTGATCATGATTACTACTTTGTTCTTTGGACTCTTCAACAATTTTTAGGACAACTTGAAATCTACTATCCATAGAGTCCCATAACTGATCTACCTTAGCTGAAATTTCAAAGGTAAATTTTTGAATCAACAAGGTTTTCTAGTTCACCACCTCATCAAGTGATGACTCCTCCTCATTGTCACAAAATCAAACCTCCCTCTTGCAAATGGAAGGATCTTAATTGTATTCTTCTGCATTTTCATGTTTTCTTAACTCTTCTTTTTCTTTTCCTACCTGCTCAACTAGCATTTGGATTTGATGGACTCTTAACTCTGATAATCACCCTTGGGAATAGACTCCAAGAGTCTTTTTCATTTCTAATCGGAGCCCATCTATGATGTGGAAAAGTTTCTCTTGTTGAGAGAAATCATGGTCAAGACATCTATGTAGTAGTGAATACTATCTATCCAAGGCCACTCATGATTTTCTTGCTTCCACCCTTCAATTTGTTTTGTTAGGTTGGACACTCTAGCATTGTGGACCACTAGTGGATGGAGCTTGGTTCCAATGATCTATACCAACTTTCAACTTCATCTATTAGTGTCCTAGGGAATAGCTTAAGCCTTTTCCACTTATTTTTGATATTTTGCAAGGCACAAGCATCATGGAAGACTTGTAAGTGATGTTGTGGATCAGGATTATAGCTTCCCCTAAATTTAGGAATGTTGTTCATGTCAAGCCATTTGATGCAGCTATCCCTTTGATGCCTTTGGGGTATTTGAACTACCTCCTTAATCTGTGTCAGGCCCCTAGTAGCCAACAAGGGTTCATTTGTACTAGACACATCATGGCAGTAATCTATATTTCTATTTGTCTAATTGTGATGATTTTTTCTATGCTCATTTTGATGCCTTTGATTTTTCCCTTGGGTTTAATTTCTATCTTTATCTTGACCCCATAGTGGAGTTCTATCTTTATACCTATGTTCATCTTCATTAGAACTAGACATTGAAGAAGAAGAGGAAGATGAGGTACTAGGAGAATCACCATGGCTCCTATAGTTCTCCCCATGGTCCCTNTCTTTTAGAAAATATTAATATTTTATTTTAAGTCACACATGTTAAAACCACGTCTTCTTCACATAGAACCAATAATNACGTGGTTTTAACGTGTGCGACTTAAAATAAAATATTAATATTTTCTAGAATATAAATCGTTGATGCATTTATAGCGATCATGTATATTATAACTAATTTAGATAACTAGCATCATCCCTAATAATGGCACCAATGATGAGTAGTGAGTACCCCTACGCTTAACCATACGAATCACAAGCGCTCATGCTCAATCTCGTTGAATTCCATAGACCTTAAGTTCCTAAGTACATTGGTTCCAGAACATGAAATCTAATTGTGATGATTGTTGTCTTCTCAACTACACTTGTGGAGCTTAGTTGTATGGTTAAGTGCAATTAAGACACATGATTTTTATTATTTTATATTTTATTCTTCTATGATTAATAAGAAGTTGAAACTTAATTTATGAACCAATTTAACTAATCTAATTGCTAATTAATAACTAACTATCCTAACATAAGCATCTACTCTTACTTTCCATGCACATCCTAAACACATATAACACTACCAAGTTACTAATTGTTAAGCATTGCTGAGATTACTAGGAATCATGTGCATATTTGAAGTGGTTGTACTTATGTGCTTTAGTAATTGCTATTTAACTTAGACAACTTATCTTAGCTTACTTTAGCTTAATTACTTGGAAGCATTAAATGAAATTTCATAAAACATTATATGCATAAATAAAATAATTAATCTAGCCAAGGTGTTGCAAGATTTATTAGAAAGCTAGCTCATCTTTATTGCCACACACACTATCGTGCTCAAGTACAATAGTGCTCGAGATCGATACAATCAATGACTCTTACTACAGACACTTTGGAAAATATTCTAACTTTGAAGAAAAGAAATTGCAAAGCTCTACTATGCTATGACAAAACTTATTCCCAAACCGTGTGCCCAAGAGCTATATATATAGGCTGACACACATCTTGTAATATTAGATATCTGACATCATTTCTTGGGCCTCAATATCGGGTATCTGATATTAGGGCTCTGATATTGGATATATTTGATATCAAAGCCAAACAAAATAGGTTCATCACTTAGCTTATCATTATCTATATGTAAAAATTAAATAGCAAAAAGGTTTTATTGGAAAGCTAAAGCTTGATGTTTTAATACTATTATTGCTCAAAAAATTTTATCATTGAAAAGATCTCATTATGTATCTTCATTTCATAGTTTCTTTCATATTTTCTTTGTAAAGACATCATGTTAAAAGAAACATTTAATTTAATCCATAATTTTTTCTTAAATAAAAAGAGATAATTTATAAAAAAAATTACAAGTTTACCATATCATAAAACAGTCATTCTATTGTTTCTTCCACACAAAAAAAAGCTTGTATAAACAAGCAGCAAGTTGCAAACAAAGGGTTTAAGAAACCAAAATGCAATTTATTCTCATCTCTCTTTTCATTTCTACTCCAAAACAAAGAAGGGTCATCTAGTATTTCATGGTTCAAGCTCAATCATAGCGAACCCTGAGCTTTGGCAGAGCCAAGAGAGGATTCTTCCTGCTCACAACATTCCCTGGTCCCTCTTCCATATCAAGCTCCCCCTGCGGCATCCACTCAAACGTGTGGAACAGCTTTGCAAGGGCCAGCAAAAGATTGGAGATAGCCATAGGAATGCCCGCACAAACTCTCCTGCCAGCCCCAAATGGCAAACTTGTGAAATCAGACAATCCAGACAAGTCCACAGTAGTTTTTTCATTGTTCATGAATCTTTCTGGCCTGAACTGCTCAGGATTGTCCCACACAGCAGGGTCTCTGTGCACGGCCCAGTAATTGACCATCAACACGGTGCCTTTCGGCAAAGTAAAGCCACGAACAGTGACTTCTTCGGTGGAGAAATGCATCAGTCCCAGGGGAACCACAGGATACAGTCGCATGGATTCCTTCAATACACAGCGAAGGTATTTCATTTCCCGGATATCACTTTCCTGGACACGACGATGTATTCCTACGATGTGATCAAGCTCCTGCTGAAGCCTCTGAATGCATGCAGGGTGCTTCAGTAACAGCGTTGTGGTCCATTCGAGAGTGCATGCTAATGTGTCCGTGCCTCCAAAGAACATATCCTGCATCAGATACAAAGGAAAGCCGTAGCCTCCAAAAACTTGAGAAAAAGAGGTACGAGTTTTGAGAAAAAGAGGAAAGAATCGTGGTTTAAAGTTCAAGTTTCTGGAGATTACTATGAACCCAAAAAATAAAATTGAGATAACCCTTTTTTTCTCTTCCAGGGAAAAGCTTTTATTAAGACAGAAAGCAGGACAGGAGCTTCCAGTTAAATTTCAAGAAGAGAACCCATTTTTCAAAATTTAGACTATCATGAACCTGAGACACGGAAGACTTTTCAACATTGTCAGTCAAAATTAACAGTTTTACCGTTTTTTGAATTTCAAATAAAAATAAGTTTTGTATTAATATTATGAATTGGGTCCCGCGGTATTTTCCAGTTGAATAAGTTTTTATGACAGGGAGGCATCCCGAAATGCTTGGGAGGCCCTTGACACCATGGAATATACACGATTTAGCAGCTATTTTTGAAAATTTGCATAGTGATATTTAAATTGCAATGTAAATTTTAAAAATAATTGAAAAATCAGAAATTCTAATAAATTTATCTTTAATTTACAAAGGATATAGAAAATTATTCTTTATTTTACCGTTTCATTCCTACTTCATTATTTAAAAATAAAATAAAATTAAAACTTCCTTCCCTAAATACATGGAGGGTCATGGCTTTGCATTCACGTACTTTAAAAATGTAATATTTGCCTAACAAATTTTAAGTCTTAACCATAATAAAGTTTCAATTTCATAATTTTTTAGATTTTAAATAAGAATAAATTTTTATTATTCTTTTTTAAAATTGAAAAACCTATTTTAAAAAATGCAAATTATGGGAACATATCTAAATGTTAAAGTTTCAATTTCATAATTTTTTAGATTTTAAATAAGAATAAATTTTTATTATTCTTTTTTAAAATTGAAAAACCTATTTTAAAAAATGCAAATTATGGGAACATATCTAAATGTTAAAGTTTCAATTTCATAATTTTTTAGATTTTAAATAAGAATAAATTTTTATTATTCTTTTTTAAAATTGAAAAACCTATTTTAAAAAATGCAAATTATGGGAACATATCTAAATGTTAAAGTTTCAATTTCATAATTTTTTAGATTTTAAATAAGAATAAATTTTTATTATTCTTTTTTAAAATTGAAAAACCTATTTTAAAAAATGCAAATTATGGGAACATATCTAAATGTTAAAGTTTCAATTTCATAATTTTTTAGATTTTAAATAAGAATAAATTTTTATTATTCTTTTTTAAAATTGAAAAACCTATTTTAAAAAATGCAAATTATGGGAACATATCTAAATGTTATGAGACAGAATGTTCTGAAAACTTATATGATATATATCCATATTATAATAAAATTTCAGCCTTAGTTTACTTTGAAACAGTCTCCGTTTCTGCTTTAATTTGGACAACTTATTCTTAATTATTTAATTCCTATCATCTGAATCAAAGTTAGACCCTGTACAGTGAAGGCGGAGATGCTAAGGACCATTCTCAAATGAACATGTGAGGTAGAGTTTATCAACCCAAAAACTTGATCACTTAACCATTCATTGTGCCGACCGAAATCGTCGGTGCAAGGCTGGAACGTTACGGGCACTGAAAGATCAGCGGACGAGCACGGTCGACCCTGCCTCCGCTTGAGGGCAAGCTAGAGTGGACGAAGGTAGAGTGCCTTGAATGGTCCGCACGCGGATCAAACAAGGACTTCTCCGAGCGCCACCGAAGTGTTATACGCTGGGTTATGTGTAAAACAGGGCGTAAACGACGAAACAGACGTACTGCGTAAGCATAGAGGAGCGTAAACAGTCGGGCGTAAACAGAGGTAGGCCCAGCGTAAGCGTATACAGGAGCGAACAGCGTACTCAGCGTAAAAGAAAAGGTGTAAAGGGCGTAAACAGTGTGCGTACACGGATGCGGGCGGAGCGTAAATGTAAGCAGGCGTGAACGAAGAGTGGGCCAAATTGACGTAAAACTGTAAAAGAACTTGCAACAAGCGTAAACAGTGGGCGTCCACGGACGCAAACGGAGCACGGAGCGCGAACGTAAACAGCCGTAAACGAGGCGCGGGCCAAATTAACGTAAAACTGTAAAAGAACTTACAACAAGCGTAAACAATGAATTATAGAGTTAAAATGTTGTGCACCGGTCTAACGCAGTTGTGTAGGGACACAAGGCGGACGTAAAGCCCCGGTGGACAGAGGGATGCAGCTGGCTGACACGGTTGGCGAAGCGTGGGCTGTGCTCAGCGTGCAGGGCTTCCAGCATAAGCATAAGCGTAAGAGGGTTTCAGCAACGTAATTGCTCTGGGTTGGCTCTGATAAATTTCTGTCCGGGGCGGTGAATGTGGAAAACTGGGCTATTTATAAGGGTAGGGTTACCGGGAAAAGCGGATGGGGAGACACGTGGCGTATAGACCGGGCATTACAATTTAGAAACATGGTATACGCCGGGCGTATACATTACAACAGGCCGGCGTATACGCCGGGCGTATACGCTGAGCGTATACCCTGGGCGTAGACGGAAAGATGCTGGCGTATACGCTGGGGCGTATACGCTGGTGAATGTTGGACGTATACGCCGAAGGATGTCCACTTGCTTCAATCCTTGCTCTTCGGTGTAATCCTCATGTTGCCATTGGAGATCTTGTCGTCGAGCGTGTGCCTCTGCCGTACCTGGGCGTATACATCGGAGAGCTGGGCGTACACGCTGGGCATACACGCTGGGCTTAGACGCCGGGCGTAGACACCGGGCGTGGACGCTGGGCGTAGACGCTGGCACACCACAGTTTAAAGCTGTGCGTATACACTGGCATAGCACTTAGAACCAGATGTTCGATTTTCAAGATTATCCTGTGTGACTTCAAATGTAGCCGAAGCCGCTTGTGGATCATGGGGATCTGCTTCTTGTCAGAAAGATGCTAAACTCAGAGATTTTTGTGGTGTTTCATTGGCCCCTCTTTGTTGACGCTTGGAGGAATCGACCCGAGAAGTGTCGACAAAGAAGCACAAAACACCACAAGCGACTTGACAAAAGCTCTGTCCTTTGCCACTAGATCAGACATCATCGTACCATGTTCAGTGGTGGATGGTATTGAAAGGGCGAGATTGGTAATTGGCAGGGGGAAAGGGATCGTGGGGATCGGTGACTGCCCAAGGGATCATGCTAGGGAAAATGGGGTGCTCAGGTGTGCGCCATGCCGGTCCTTGTCGATAGCCGTCTTTCGGCAAACTTGGAACTCAAGCATGTGATGTGCGTCCTTTGGCGGAACAGTGCCCTTGATGATTTTTCAAGAGCAACAGTTGTCACAACCAAAGCCACGAGGTGATGTTTTGCATTCTTTGGAGGAACAGCTCCCCTTTTTTTTGGGGAAGCTGTTAACGAAGTGCCAAAGCCATGCGATAGGATGTTTCTTGACTGCTTTTGACATGAGTACGTATTTTCAAGACCGATACCTTCCCGCCTGGGGCTTATGTTTTTTTTTTTATTATTATTTATAAGAAAGAACTTTGTCCTTGTACTCAGGCGCGAACATTGTGTTCTGTGTTGCAATAGTTTGGTAGACAGATAGTGGGTTTTCGGGGAATGGGAATATGCGGGTTAACGGTTCGATTTAGTCTTGCCAGGTGGACAAATGGACATTGCCTCATCTTGCTACCTGTGATGAAACGCACTCTCGTACGAGAACTTCTGAGCGTCATCCTACAAACACAACTCCAAAGAGACAAGGAAACCATGAGTGGATTAATGAGTTTAGATTTAAACAGCTGCAGGCGGACAAAAGTATTGGGGCGATCCTGAGTATTGAATGTGAATGTCGACGATGCTGATGAAGGATGTAATGATTCTGACGAATGAAGGTGGCTGTGGAGTGAGGAAGCTGAAATGAACGTGCCAGTTTATAGTCTTAGCGGACTATCATGGGTGGGTTTTGTGTCGTAACCCATGGACATTGCCTGTTTAGCATCGTGGCGGATGGTACGTTGCCAGTTTTGAGTCTTAGCTGACTATACAGAGGCGAGCTAGTTTATAGTCTTAGCGGACTCTGAGGAGTCTGGCGGTGTCATTTTACTGTCATGCCAGAGGGGTGCTAGTTTATCGTCATTGCGGACACTGCGGGGTATCCGTTTATTGTCATATACCAGGACAATGGTGGTGTCAGTTTATAGTCATGATTCCAGGACTGTTCTGTGGTATCAGTTTATAGTCGTGATTCCAGGACTGTTCTGTGGTAT
>MNCI01009651.1:140955-183442 GCA_015680685.1 Gnetum montanum | reverse complement strand
TCGAGGAGTCCGGAAAGCGTGATCCTTAGAGATGGTACCTGCAATTCTAAAGGTAAAACAGCTTCTGAACCGTAAACAAGACTATATGGAGTTTTACCTGTCGAGGTCCGGTGCGTGGTACGGTACGCCCATAACGCGTACACTAGTTGTTCATGCCATCTTCGTTTGCTTTGGGCAAGCATCTTTTTGAGTACTGTGATGATTGTTTTATTTGTTGATTCTGCCTACCCGTTGCTCTGAGGATAGTAAGGGGACGAAAACGAGTGTTTGATCCCTAGACTATCGCAAAACATTTTGGTCTCGGCACTACTAAATTGTGGCCCGTTGTCAGTGATAATTGTCATGGGGATGCCAAAACGGGTCACGATGTTTTCAAGGATGAAGTGGCACACCTGTTTAGAAGTCGTTTTGCGAAGGGGTGCCGCCTCTACCCATTTCGTAAAGTATTCAGTTGCTGTTATAATAAAGCTATGCCCAGCAGAAGACGTGGGTGTTATTGGGCCAATGAGGTCCAATCCCCACTTCTGGAAGGGCCATGTGATTTGCGTTGTGTGCAACTCGTTTGGTGGAACGTGGATGAGATTACCGTGTTTTTGACATACACTACATGTTTTAACCTTGGACTGATAGTCGTATTCCATATGTGGCCAATAGTAGCCTAGGCATCTTATTTTGGTTGCCATTACCTTCGGTGCGATGTGTCCCCCGCATATTCCGTTGTGCACTTGTTCAACAATTGTTTGGGCCTCGGTACTGTTGACGCATGTTAGCAGTATGCCTTCGTAGGATCGGCGGCACAATGTATCCCCTATTAATGTGTACTGCTTGGAACGCTTGCGTACTGCATCCTTTTGCGCGTTGGTTAAATGTTGTGGCGTTTCACCGCGCAGAAGGTATTCTTTTACGTCCTCGTACCATTCATTAGCGTGTGTTGTACTGAAAGATGCAACTAGAAGCATGTCAAGAGTGCTGGTTATGGGTTCGGCATAACTGGTTATAGAGCTTGGTATTGTGTGAAACATGTCAGGGGATATGTTTAATGCCAAGGTTGCTAATGCGTCTGCAATGGTATTTTCATTCCTAGGGATATGTTGGACGTCAACCTTTTCGAATTGTTTAAGTAGGTGCTTAGCCAAATCATAGTACGGTTGTAGGTGTTGCGCTTTACACGTATAGACGTCTGTGACCTGGTTTACGACTAGCTGCAAGTCCCCTCTGACTACAAGCCGGGTAATGTCTGAAGCTAGTGCGGCCGCGAGACCTCTGAGGAGACCTTCATACTCTGTTATGTTGTTAGTACAATGAAAGTCGAGGCGATAGGCGAAAGGCTTAATTTCTCCAGAGGGATATGTTATTACAGCGGCAGCACTTCCTCCTCGAGAGGTGGATGCTCCATCGATGTTTGGAATCGCATCGTAATCATTTAGCACCGTGTCTATTGCGTTTACATTTTCGTCTGGGAATTCGGGTTCTATTGTACCTGAGTCATGCATTGGCGACATGATCATTTGATTTGCTATGGCTTGCCCTTTTACTAACGATTGTGCCACATAGTGTAGGTCAAACTCAGCTATGATTGCCTTCCAACGAGCTATCCTGCTTGACTCATAGATGTTTCCAGTTATAGCTCTAAGCACGTTATCTTTGCAAATTATGTTAACTCGATTTCGGAAAAGATAGTGTCGCCATTTCTTTAAAGAGAAAACTAAAGCTAAACATGACTTTTCTACATCGTTATATCTCTTTTCATGGGCAACCATTGCATGACTTAGGTAGTATACAGGGATCTCAATTCCGTCATCTCGTTTTTGGCACAACATGGATGCGATTGATGATTCTGATGTTGCCAGGTAGATGTAAAATGGCCTATCGTTTTTGGGTGGGAATACGGTGGGTAACTGAGCAAGTGCTGTTTTAACGTTGTCAAATGCTTCTTAGCACTGGGGTGTCCATTCGAAGCGGGCGTTTTTGCGTAGTAGGTGGTTCATAGGTGTAAGTTTTCCCATCAAATTTTCTATGAACCTCCTAATGAACTGCAACTACCCTTGTAGCCCTCGAAGTTCGGTTAGATTGCTAGGTGGTTTTAGGTTCGTAATGGCCTTAACCTTATCGGGGTCCACCCGTATCCCTGCCTCTGAGGCTACAAAATCCAAGCATTTTGCCCGTTTTAGACAACGTTTTAATACTAAGTCAAGATCTTGTACGTGTTGTTCTAGCAATTTTGATTTGACCACTATGTCGTCTACGTAATCATTAAGCGAGTGTAAGATGTAATCGCTAAAAATATATGTCATCGCTCTTTGATACGTGGCCCCAGCATTCTTGAGACCAAAAGGCATCATCGTATAACAAAAGGTTCCCCAGGGTGTCATGAAAGTAGTTCGGAGCTGGTGTTCTGGATTGATACGTATCTGGTTATATCCTGAGAACCCATCCATAAAGGATAAAAGGGTGTGCCCAGCAGTTGAGTCGACTAGTTGACCAATGCTAGGTAAGGGGAAGTCATCCTTTATGGTTGCTACGTTAAGGTCCTGGAAGTCAATGTAAAGACGGATACTTCCGTTCTTCTTTGGGACTATAACCATGTTCGATACCCATTCGGCGTAACCAATAGCCCTAATGAAACCAGCTTGATAGAGCTTGGTAATCTCACTAAGAACTGCTAACGCCACCTCGGGTTTGACCTTTCGTGCTTTCTGTTTTACTGGCCTTAGTTTTGGATCAAGGATGATGTTGTGCTGGATGATACGGGGGTCTAATCCGGGCATGTCTGTATAGGACCACGCAAATGCCTTCATATTGTTCTTAATTACATTTTCGATGTCTCTAGCTAGACTTGGTACTAGTAATGTACTTAATTTTAGGATTTTAGTTTCCCCATTGGGCATGGTGATAGATGTCTCGGTTAGAGGGTCCTCGATAATGTTTTCGGCTTCAATGTCGAGGGACTTTGTCATTCCCTCATATTCGTCAATCGTTTGCTGTGTTGAAGCTATTGTAAATTCGTTTGCTAATAAGCTCGTATAAACGAGATTTGCATCGATACTCCTTTCAATTGCGTCATATGGTCCATTAATGACCAACGGCTCGGTCAAGCGCTTGCAATCCATTAGGCAAATTCCTGTCAATAAATGGAGAGCCTGGTAAGATAGCAGAGGTCGTTTTAGGTCTTTCGGCAATCTTTAACATGCAGATATGAAAATGAGTTAACATGATAGACGAGTGGCAGTTTAATGCCTTACCGGGCAACGAACGACAGTTTAACGCCTTACCGGGCAACGAACGGCAGTTTAATGCCTTACCGGGCGACGAACGACAGTTTAATGCCTTACCGGGCAACGAACGGCAGTTTAATGCCTTACCGGGCAACGAACGGCAGTTTAATGCCGAAATTTGTTGTTTATGTCGTTTATGTGTGTACATTTTATATCTTTTTTGAAAAATTCAAAGCGAATTCGGAAAAGCACGAAAAACGAGGCAAAAAGCAAGAAAAATGGAAAAGCGACGGCGGCGGCGGCGGCGTCAGCGTCAACGCGCTATAAAAAGGAAGTAGGGGCATCATTTTGTCATTTGACTTTTGGAGCGTGAGCGTAAACCGAGAGCGTAACCCCAGCGTAGACGCCGAGCGAAACCCCAGCGTAGATGCTGAGAAACCCCAGCGTACATGCCGAGAAGAACCCCAGCGTACACGCCGAGAGAAACGCTAGCGTACACGCCGAGAGAAACCCCAGCGTAGACACCGAGAAGAACCCCAGCGTACACGCCGAGATGGGCAGAGGCAAAGAACTGGAGGGCCGAGGGCAGAAGGGACCTGAACTGACATTCGCGGAGGAGAGCCAGGCGATGCTGTAGTGTCTACCCCGCCTGAGCGTCCCTGCGTGGCCCGGATCTTCTGGCAGGTAGGCTTTCGATCCTGTTTGTTTTTGCAACGTACAGTTAGTGTAGGGTTTCGGCGTATACGCCGAGCATGAAGGGTTTGGAGTAATGTCGGCGTAGGCGCCGCGTGCGTTGTTTTCGGCGTAGGGATTTAAGGGTTTAGAGTGTAACTGTTTTTTGTATGCTGGACGTATACGCCTGGCGTAACTGTTTTTCGTACGCCGGACGTATACGCCTGGCGTAACTGTTTTTCGTACGTCAGGCGTATACGCCTGGCGTAACTATTTTTCGTACGCCGGGCGTATACGCCTGGCGTAACTATTTTTCGTACGCCAGGGGTATATGCCTGGCATAACTGTTTTTCGTACGCCGAGTGTATGCGCCTGGCGTAACTGTTTTTCGTACGCCAGGCATATGTGCCTGGCGTGACTGTTTTTCGTACGCCGGGCGTATATGCTGAGCGTAACTTGGGAAATTTTCTGTGACCGTCTGAAAATATTTTTAAAATGAAGTTTTGGATATTGATCTTTGGTGTTGTTTAATGGTTTTGCAAAGACATTGAGCCTCCCCTTCTTGTGATCGAGTTAGTTGGGATCTTGACATGGTTTGGTCCTTTGGAGGGTGGTGACCCGACCCCGAATTTGGTCGTTGAGCATAATGGGGTCTGGTTCCGGGACGGGGCCTGTGAATTTTTAGCCTTCTTGTTGGACCATTTCGACGTTGTGGTTTGGTCTCATCTAGGCGGAGATGTGGCGCGAAGTATTATCGAGGCTATGTTACCCGGCGCAGCGGAAGGCATCAGGATTTTTATGGAGGACATTGATGAGGGGCCACTTGTTGCCGAGGGTGTTCCCCCCGGCGGTCCGAAATCGACCCGTCCGTTGACCCGTGTGTGGGACCAGCTGCCGCGGGGCCCCAACTACATCAATAACACATTGTTCCTATCAAGTCGAGCGCATACTTTATTTCAGAATCCGCCTGGCACAGTATACCGGGTGGAAAGGTAATTTCGTCCTAACTTTGGTTGTTCCCTTCTTTCTCACATTCAAATATTTACTCTCATTTCGACATGTGTTTTCGCTTTCCCGCAGACCAAAAATTACGCCAGACGGGGCTTACGCGGGTGATGATGGGATTGGGTTGGCACGCACGGCCGTGGAAGCGTTCATGGTGGGTCCTACCCTGCGCGGGACCATCTTGGCTCATACTAGGGACGCCATGAGGCATTTCCCCAAGAAATTTTTGAAGGAGTTTGCGCAATGTATCGCGCGTGGTTGGTTGCATGCCGACTGGGCCCCTAATGGGCCAATTTTCCCGTCTGCTTCTGATCTGGGCGAAACTTCGAGGTCCAACACCGAAAGTAAGTGGCAAAGTTTACTAGATGTTGTGTTTGATTCAGTCAATTGCTAGGTGTCAAGCTCATATGAGGGTTTTGGGTTTGCCTTTACAGCTGGCACCACCTCCGACAGGGATTCCATCGTGACTGGGAGGACTGAAACTACTCTCTCTATGAAATTTGGTGAAACCAGTGCTGCTCAAAAGTGGTTGCAAATGAAGGCTTCGTCGTCTATTGTTGCCTGCTTGGAGCATGCCGGCCTCATGGCGCTCTTTGTTGCCCCTAGCCCAAATGTTTCTATAGCGGAGATGATCGGGATTGTAGATTCATTCGATAGATCCGTCTCTTGCTATAGCACTCGTATTAGGGGCGTGAAAGTGATTTTTTAATTGTCACCTCAATTTCTCGCGGATTTGTTCGGCGTACCTGCTAATGGCGTAAAAGTCGTTATGGACAGGACGCATAAAGAAATTGACATGATCCATGATTTAGAGGATTGGCTAGGGGTGAGGAAGGGTACTAAAGGGTTCCCGATGCAGGGGAAAACGAAGGTTGAGGAAGTCAACGAACTTTATCCCCTATTTAGAGTGCGTTTGTTTCCGAAGACTCTGTCACAAATTAAGAGTCTTGGTGTTGAAGCAGTGCGAGTTATGCGCACTTTTCTGGAAGCCTGTGTGCGTTATAACTGGGCGGAATTTTTATTAGCAGGGATGACCAAAGATATAGAGCGAATGCGTTCAAATATAGAGGCGTAGTCTCATTTTACCTTCGCTTTCTTCGCTGGCTATATCCGTCGCTTGGCTGAATTCTTGGTGGTTCGTGGGGAAGGCAAATTTGCTTTGCGTGATAGGTACCAGTTATCTCGCCCCTGGGTGAACCACTTATTTGACACAGCCAAGTCCCAAGACGTCCCCGAGGTGATTGATGAATCCCTTACGATTACCACGGGTGGATCATCTGGCCCTTCACTCCATACACGCGACAGCCTAGGGGTGGAACCTGATGAAGTACCCCCTACTACAAGGAAGGCGGAGCGGGTGGTGAAGGAAATAATAGGCAAAGAGAAATCCAAGCTGGGGAAGCGTGACAGCACGGCGGAAGGCACCAGTGAGATTGAGCAGCCTAGAGTGAAGCGAATTCGATTTAAAATTCCTGGTAAACCTTTTTATTCTTATTTCAATAGTTGTAGCTATTACTGGTTGTATGCAACTGACTTCCTTTGTTTTGAATTGAGCAGTTAAGAGACACGACCTGCAGACTATACCAGAAGAGGAGGAGTTAACCGACCCGGCAGGAGGAACGGAATTGCTGGGGGAGGGGACTAGAGGAACTGGAGTTACTGAACCCCTCGACAATCAAGCGGAAACTGAAGAAATGTTTAACAGCTTTCTTACAAGGAACCTTGATCTTGGAGACCCTCCGACACAAGAGGAAATCAGAGGTAACGGTATGTCTCTTTACTCAGCTTTGCAGCCTAATACATTCTTGAATTACCTTATTGCAAATTTTTTTGTTTGACTCAGAGGAGAGCGAGACCATTCCAGAGAAAGAGTCTGAGATTCCCCCCGAAGTGCCTCGAAAGGTGAGCAGCCCATGCACTGATGGACCTTTTACTTGGATGGAAATGCCAAGTAAAAGGGATTTTGTAGCTGGGGTGGTCGAAGAGGTTATTGAGCGGATCGAACGGATCAACCCTAACATAGGTACGGATGCATTGGAAGGCTTTTACTATGTTATAGGTTGATGCCCAATTCCGTTTGTTCTAACGTTTGTCTTTTCCTATGGACAGGTGCCCAACTGAGGTGGGACCCATCCGAGCCCGTCGTTATGGAGAGTTTGCCTACACTATCTCTTGAGATTGAACAAGTGCCTAGACCTGTTTATGAAGAAGTAGTAGAGGGCTTCATTCATAATGCCAAAATGGTATGCACGTGCAGGAGATCCATTGAACAATTATGACTCCAAATTCATGCGAAAGAGAAGGAGAATGCTGCATTGTCAACGGAACGTGACGATTTGAAGGCTCGATATGAGTTCGCCGCAGCTAGATTAAATAATGATCGCGCTTGGTGGACCTCCGAGGTCACGTACACAAGGTATTGGAACCTTCTCAATCGCCATGAAGGGCTGATACGAAGGCTAGGGGAGCGCAGAGCCCAAATTGATTTGCTGAACACCAAATGTCAGGATTGGAAGGCTTTCGCCTCCAAAGTTCGCAAATGGGGGCAAGATGAAAAGAACCACAAGCACCAATACAAGAAGTCGCTAAAAGAGGTTTCTATTGAGAAGCGACAGTTAGAGATGTTTGTGGAGGGTCTTGGTCTGCACTCCGCCTTTGACACCTTCGCCCAGAACACAACTGTAGAGATGGAGTCTCCCCAACGGTGGATAACGACAGCCTCTGGGGAGGTCTCGGTGGGCGAATTCCCTTTGAAACGTCCCACCTGGTCGGGCATTGACAAAGAAAAGGCTCTGGCTGAAATTGACTTGGGTCTCGATGGGACGGACTGGGCAAGCGTTCCTGAAGAGGAGATCCTACGACGGCTTGAATTCGGCTTGGGGGGACCTCCTATGGTAAGTGTTTTGTCTCATTTCGGAGTTAATTGATTGATTGACGTTTGAGATTTTGACATTCTCTCATTTTTGTGTTGATTATTTCCTCTTTGGTCTCCTTAGGATGAAGGTGGGGACGAGACTGGAGAAGCTGGCCCCAGTGGAGCAGGGGCGTCTGATGCTGGTGGGCCCGAGGAGGATGATCCTCATGCCCCAAACGCTTAGTATTTAAACATCTTTTTCGTTTGTCGATTCAAACTTGTATTGAAAGTGTAACTTGAACATTATGAAATAAAGAAGGGTGGTTGATTGTATATAATAACATGCACATATATATATATTTTTGTTGTTGATTTTGGGTTTAACATGCCATAGAAATGTAAAATATTTTGGTTTTTTTTCTATTTTAAATGTGATACAAGAAGCGATTAGAAGTAGGACGAAAAGTTGGTACTAGTTTATGGACATTTCGGGCCCCATGCGTAGTTTATCACCATTTCAGGCCGCATGCGTAACCAAGGAATGTTTTGGAGAATGCAGACAGATTTCTCGGGTAACCGATCATTGCTGATCGTGGCTAGTTTTATGTCATTGCGGACATGATAGTTTAGTGTCATTTCGGACCGGGAGTGGCTTTTAATTGTTTTTGTTGTTTTATCATAGTTTAATGTCATTTCGGACTTTTTATAGTTTAACGTCATTTCGGACTAGGGATTTGCTTTCTATTTTAATTGTTTTTTGATATTTTTTATTTTTAAGTCAGAGGATATACTGACAGGCACTATTTTATACTCAGCGTCTCCCTCGCGGATTATGTTGAATGGTAATTCAGCCCAGGGGACGTTTGTTGGAATGTTTTCGGTGGTCGTATTTTCGAGCGTTTCGGTATTGGTTGTCGTTTCCGCGTTGTCTCCTTCACGAGGCCGCAGGTGTAGCATGCCAGATGGAGGTGTTTCGATGTTAGGAGATTTTTGATCTGTGACAGAGGACTTGCATTCAATTGGTGACCGGGGGTTCTTGTCACTTGGGCTAGGCTTTTCGAGCTCTATTTCTGACCCTTGCTCTATGTCTGAGTTTGAAGAGATGATGGGAATGACCACTTCCCCATGTATAATGACTTCTCCGCCCTCGTAGGGCAGGTGAATTTCCTGGTGTATGGGGGATGAAACGGCTCTTAACTGGGCTAACCAGGGTCTTCCTAATATGAGATTAAACCCTGGCATCTCGTCAACTACCAAAAAATCAGCGGATGTAGGAAACTTGTCTCCCGCTATAAAGTCGAGGGTTATCGTGCCCTTGACTAATACACGCGACCCGCTGAAGGATTTCAAACATGCGGTTGTCATGGATTTGATCGAGTCTGTAAGCTCCAATTGTTTGATGATTGGATATGGTACAACATTAGTGGCTGCCCCATCATCTACATGTACCCTATGTATCTTGAATTGGTTTATATGTATGGTTATAAACATAGGGGTCGTCGTCGTCTCACCTGTTGTTTTATCTATTTTGATGCTCTCATCACGGAAGCTTAAGGCCTTAGGGCTGATCCCGCGAGGAGGGTACATCACCGCATGGATTGCTGGTTCGCTCGGAGGCAAGTCCTCACTAACCAGGATAGATGTTAACATGCGTATAAGAGCTTTGCGATGGGTCTGGGAAGTCAACACTAAATCATATAAACTTAGAGACGTATTCTTTTGTTTCAGTGCCTGAGTGACTTGCGTTAGGACTGCCGTGAAATCTCTGCTGTCAGGAGCATTTTGGTTGAGAGGGACCGGGTCCATTTGGCCCAGGAGTTTTATCTCGCGTTTCTGTGGTTTGTCGTTCTTGCGGATGTTAGCAGTTTCATGTTGTTCGTGCGTTCGAGAGGTTTCACCGCTGCTGCCTATGTTAGGTAGATTGTCAGATGATGCCATGGGTATGGAGCTAAGAGGTGTTGGTTTAGGTGGTCCCACGGCTAGCCGTTGGCATTCTCTCTTCCTGCGCTCGCATGTGGGCCTGTCCGCCAGGCGTTCTCGCGTGTTACGCGGAGGTGGATTTGGCCTCGGAACCTGAGATTGCCCAGGGACTTTTACGACATATGGAGCAGGGCGGGATTGCTGGCACGACTGGGAAGGAGCCTGTGCGGGCACCCGGACGACGTAGGGAGTTGGCCTTAGTAGAGATGGGACTTCCGTCATTGCAACAGTGGGTGGTACTCGGACTACAAAGGGGGAAGGCCGAGCGTAAGGTGTCGTTGTGTTCACGGGATTAATAGGGGGGATGCGCAGCACGTAGGGTTGTTGGTGCGTCGTCATGTTGGAGGTGGGTGTAGTCGAGGGCACTCAGACTATGTACGGCTGCTGCGGGGTGAGGGATGTCTGGGGTGCGAGCATGGGCTCAGCAGGAGGGATTTGGACTACAAACGGCTTGTTAGATATTTCCTTATTCTCGGGGTGTATCATGTTAATGTGGGGCGTGCCGGGATCATCGTCACAGTAAATCGTGCTAATTGTGTATGGAGCCTCCTTAGTGTTTAGGGGGTCTTGGTACACCCCCATGGTCTGATTTTGTGGTTGGACGGGGTTAGCCCCGTCAAATGTGATGTTACCTTCGTCAATCATCCGTTGGATGTCTTGTTTCAAAGTGAAACAGTAATCTGTTCCATGACCCGGTCTTTGATGATAGTCGCAAAAGCGATCCATCCGAAATCCTTTGGGTACGGGGGGCTCATCTGGCATTGCTAGGCTCAGATTCTGCACGAGTTGACAGAATCGGTCGTGTCTTTGTATGGCTGCAGGGGATAATTGTTTGTGGCTCATCAGCCCAGCCTTTAAGAGTTGATCGAAGAGTTGGGAAGGCTTCATTAGCAGAGGCGTGTATTGAGAGGGTTCTTTCCTCTCAAAATTCCATGTACGGTTCGTCGGATTCTGTTGTGATGATGATTCCTGTGTGGTGATTGTGGGCGGGGGGTGATAGTAGTTAGTAGGTGGCGTCGGTGGCTTTTGTTGTTGTGTCCCTGGTACGGCCGCTATAGTGGCTTTAGTCTTTTCTTTGTCTTTCTTAGTATGTTGATTCTTAAAGGCTATGTAGGCTGGATCGTGACTGTTTTGGGCAGCTTCTTCAATGTTCTTAATTTGCTCGAACGCCTGATTGAGATCTCGCGCATTGAGGTAATACAGTTTAGATTTAAAGAAATCGTTGACGGCCACTTTTAGGATCGTAAGTAGGTAAAATGGGGAGATCGGTTCATGAAGCTCGTTCAAAGCTGCGCTCCATCTTTGAATAAATTTTTGGACCGGTTCGAGAGGCCCCTGCTTAATCTGCATGAGGCTATCAAGTGTTGGCTCGGGTTTCAAGTTATACTTGAACCGGGTCAAAAACTGGCGTATAAGGTCATCCAAAGCGCAGATGGAGTTCCTGGGCAAGACACGGTACCAATCGAGTGTCCTTCCCGTAAGGGACATGGGGAACACCCGGAGGAAAGTGTGGGGCCAAGCCTGGAGTAGGGCACATTCCAACTGGAATGTTATGAGATGGGCGTTAGGATCTGTCCCACCGTTATACTTGGTTAATGTTGGCAGGGGAACAACTTTGGGCAAGGTTAAAGGTGGGACAGAGGAGCTGATGGGGTCTTCATTGTAGAAATCTACCACTTTCATCTCCCCATCGGTGACGGTTTTAAGGTGCTTTACCTCATCTGTCAATTCCTGCATCATTCTTTTGGCATCTGCCCAATCTTGAGCATTTGGGAGCAAGGTGGTTTGGGCTTGGGACAGGCTGTATGGGTTAGACTGTTGAACGGTGTGATGGAAGGCTGAAAGTTTCGTTGTTGGGGGTTGCGTTTGTGGGAAGTGTACAGTAGATGGCATTAGGGGCACTACATTATAGAGAGGAGGCTGTTGCTACTGTGGTCGTGGCTGTGCCTGAGGCACATGAGCTGGTGGCAACGTGTGGGGTGGTACGTAGTGATGGAAAATCTGGTGCGACGTCGTGCCCGTCATTGGCCATTGTCCGGCCATGTTGTATGAGGAGGCCCCTTGTTGGGTTATGGCAGTGAAAGGGGGTGCATGCGTTTGGATATGCGGGATGTAGTGGGAAGGTGTGGACGTAGGTATAACGTGTGACATTCTTACCACTTGGGACGAGGTTTGGAACGTCACCCCTAGGTTACTGTGAGGGGGCGGTGCTTGTGAGGATGAACCTGCAGCTGTAAAAGGGAAGGCGTTGGGCAAAGGGTTGCCCTGGGGAAGGATTTGAGCTGACGCGGATGTTTCTTGTGATGGTGCTTGGGTGTGGGCAGAGGTAATGGGTTGGAGGGGTATGGTCTCCCCTGCGTCCGGGTTAAATACGGGGTTCATGTGGTTATGTGGACTGAGAGTATGATAGGAGTCTTCATGCTCAGATTGCGCAGCGAATTCGTCCTCTTCATCCCGTTGTGGTTCTACTGTAACTTGGTCTAACGATTGGCTCCTGTGCAGAAGGAGCTGCGTAAAGAGCTCCGAGAATTGCTCTGGAATGGGGATTACGTCGTACGGGGAAGGGATGAATTCATACCCCCTCTGTAAAAGATCTCAAATTGCCTTTTTACTTCCAGCTCAGCCTGGTCTACTACCAGGCCAGCTTGCATCTTAATGCAAATGAAGTTATACTCGTCTTGGCTTATGATGTTAGCAGCAGGGTCTCTCCCTTGCAACCTCAATGACCGATGGGGCCCCATTGTGGATTGCCCTCCCATATGTTGTGTGGTGGATTGCTGGGCAGCCGTTGCGTTTGAGATGTTAACGTTCTGGGTAGTAGCAGCGGTGATGTTGATGGGATTCATGATTATAGACGATTCGAGTGTGTGGAATTGATGTGGATAACGGTGTATGCAATGGCGTAGACGAGTCTACAGGCTAAGTATCCGGAGTAAACGTTGGCGTAAGCGTGTAGCGTATACGCTAGGGTTTGTCTGTGGCGTAAACGCTGGCGTAAGCGTGTAGCGTATACGCTAGGGTTTGTCTGCAGCGTAAACGCTAGCATAAGTGTGCAGCGTATACGCTAAGTATGCAGCGTAGACGCTGGCGTAAGCGTGCAGCGTATACGCTAGGGTTTGCGCAGCGTAAACGCTGAAGAATCGACAGCGTAGACGCTGAGTCGGGTTTGAAAACAGCAGCGAGGATGCTGAGGAATGTGAAGCCTGTTTAGCGAAGTGCCCTCCTTCTAGCGCCAAAAACTGTGCCGACCGAAATCGTCGGTGCAAGGCTGAAACGTTACGGGCACCGAAAGATCAGCGGACGAGCACGGTCGACCCTGCCTCCGCTTGAGGGCAAGCTGGAGTGGACGAATGCAGAGTACCTTGAATGGTCCGCACGCGGATCAAACAAGGACTTCCCCGAGCACCACCGAAGTGTTATACGCTGGGTTATGTGTAAAACAGGGCGTAAACGACGAAACAGACGTACTGCGTAAGCATAGAGGAGCGTAAACAGTCGGGCGTAAACGGCGTAAACAGAGGTAGGCCCAGCGTAAGCGTATACAGGAGTGAACAACGTACTCAGCGTAAACGAAAAGGTGTAAAGGACGTAAACAGGCGTAAACGACGTAAATAGTGTGCGTACACGGACGCGGGCGGAGTGTAAATGTAAGCAAGCATGAACGAAGAGTGGGCCAAATTGACGTAAAACTGTAAAAGAACTTGCAACAAGCGTAAACAGTGGGTGTCCATGGATGCAAACGGAGCACGAAGCACGAACGTAAACAGCCGTAAACGAAGCACGGGCCAAATTAACGTAAAACTGTAAAAGAACTTACAACAAGCGTAAACAATGAATTATAGAGTTAAAATGTTGTGCACCGGTCTAACGCAGTTGTGTAGGGACACAAGGCGGACGTAAAGCCCCGGTGGACGGAGGGATGCAGCCGGCTGATACGGTTGGCGAAGCATGGGCTGTGCTCAGCGTGCAGGGCTTCCAGCGTAAGCGTAAGCGTAAGAGGGTTTCAGCAACGTAATTGCTCTGGGTTGGCTCTGATAAATTTCTGCCCGGAGCGGTGAATTTGGAAAACTGGGCTATTTATAGGGGTAGGGTTACCGGGAAAAGCGGACGGGGAGACACGTGGCGTATAGACCGGGCATTACAATTTAGAAACATGGTATACGCCGGGCGTATACATTACAACAGGCCGGCGTATACGCTGAGCGTATACGCTGGGCATAGATGGAAAGATGCTAGCGTATACGCTGGGGCGTATACGCTGGTGAATGTTGGGCGTATACACCGGCGTATATGCTGGGCGTATATGCTGAAGGATGTCCACTTGCTTCAATCCTTGCTCTTCGGTGTAATCCTCATGTTGCCATTGGAGATCTTGTCGTCGAGCGTGTGCCTCTGCCGTACCTGGGCGTATACGTCAAAGAGCTGGGCGTACACGCTGGGTAGACGCCGGGCGTGGACGTTGGGCGTAGACACCGGGCATGGACGCTGGGCGTAGACGCTGAGTGTAGATGCCGGGCGTAGACGCTGGGCGTAGACCCTGGCACACCACAGTTTAAAGCTGGGCGTATACGCTGGCATAGCACTTAGAACTAGATGTTCGATTTTCAAGATTATCCTGTGTGACTTCAAATGTAGCCGAAGCCACCTGTGGATCATGGGGATCTGCTTCTTGTCAGAAAGATGCTAAACTCAGAGATTTTTGTGGTGTTTGTTACGTTGATTTCCATCTCATTATTACGTTGATAATGATTTCCAGCACCTCATTGTTACGTTGACTGCCACCGTAAGAGTTGTTTGCATAGGATAACTTTTGTTGAGTTTGTATTTCTTGAAGCGGCTCAGTGAGAACTTTCAAAAGTTACTGCAATTATCCTTTGGAAAAAATGATCACTGGTATAAACCATAATTTGCAATAATACTTACAAGAATCAAGGCCTTCATGACCTGGGGAGTAAGAGAAGGATCCTTTCTAGCAAGGTTCACGAGATAGCCCACAAAGCAATCATCACTGATCGATCTTTGCTTGGTGGCTCTGTCCAGCAAATCCTGCAGAAACGCATCATAAGCACTGAAAGTCCTCTTCATGCGCCGTTTAATAGGCAAATCTAGCAAGCTTAATGCTGGCACAAAATCTCCAATCACAGGCATGGCAATGCAGTCTGAAATCTCAGAAACAAGCTTCATGAAAGGCTTTTTAAAGTCTGAAAATGTGTCCCTGGCAAGGGTGCGCCCGATAATATTAAATGGCATCTGCCGGAACACCATACTGAGATCCACTGCCATGGTTCCGTGAGTGCTGCTGCGCCACAAGTCCTCGACCATGGCATCCATCTCGCTCTCTCTTATCTCTTTGTAGGACTCTACCTGACAAAAAAAATACAGGTATTTTAGTATTATCATCATCATGATGCTTTATTTATTTCAAAGATCTTCAGATATAATAAAGTTTCTGTTTCAATTTTATATACTCTAAAAACAAGTATGAAACTGGTTCTATGATAGATGTGAGTAAAAACTCAACATCTGTCATTTTGAATGAGTGACTATCTTAGCTAAGAGACTTTAAAGGAGCTTGAACCTACCTTGTGAGTACTGAGTAGGTGCACAGTGCACAGTTTCTTGCTCTGCCTCCACAACTCTCCATAGGGGGCAAAGGCAACGTCATGGGTGCCGTAGAACAAAATATCAGCCACTGCCATGGGAGGGCAGCTTGAGAAGGCGGCATCATGCTTCTTGAAGAAGAGCTGTGCCACCTCTGCTGAGGAGACCACCACTGCTGACACTCTTCCTAGTTGCAAGTGCATGATGTCTCTATAGGTTAAGGCCAGCTCTTNTTTAATGAAGGTAAAGAAGTGGATAAACATTGTATGCCTTTGCTAATTCCCAAGGGTCCATGGAAAAGTATATTTATGGATTTTATGAGTGGTATTCCAAAAACCAAAAGTGGGAACAATGCAATTTTTATTATTGTTGATAGGTTTTCCAAGATGGCACACTTCATTTCATGAAGGAATGCAAGTAATGCTTCTCATGTTGCAAATTTATTTTTCCAACGTGTTGTGAAGTTGCATGAAATTTCTTCAAATATTATTAGTTACAAAGACTCCAAATTCACAAGTCACTTTTGAAGGTCCATTTGGAAAATTGTAGAGACAAAGTTAAATTTTTATAGTGCATATCATCCATAATTTAATGGCTAAATGAAGGTGGTGAATAAATTCCTGCTAAAAATATGGAGATGTTTGCATGATGGACAACCAAATAGGTGAAAAAACTTCTTGTGTCATGCTGAGTTTTCACATAATAATGCTTTTCATATTGTTATTAACACCATTTGAGGTAAATCATGGATTTTATCCAAAGATGGTGANAGCCATTAAATTATGGATGATATGCACTATAAAAATTTAACTTTGTCTCTACAATTTTCCAAATGGACCTTCAAAAGTGACTTGTGAATTTGGAGTCTTTGTAACTAATAATATTTGAAGAAATTTCATGCAACTTCACAACACGTTGGAAAAATAAATTTGCAACATGAGAAGCATTACTTGCATTCCTTCATGAAATGAAGTGTGCCATCTTGGAAAACCTATCAACAATAATAAAAATTGCATTGTTCCCACTTTTGGTTTTTGGAATACCACTCATAAAATCCATAAATATACTTTTCCATGGACCCTTGGGAATTAGCAAAGGCATACAATGTTTATCCACTTCTTTACCTTCATTAAACTTCTGACAAGTCAAGCACTTCTTCATAAATTTTGAAACTTAAGTTACCATACTAGGCTAAAATAGTGCCTACCCACAAGTTCCAATGTTTTATCCCTATCCATGTGACCTACCATGCCACTATAATGTTTTTCAAACAAAATATTTTTTCTAAAATCATAATTAAGAATAGATACGTTTCCATTCTTAAATAATAGTTCATCCTTAATATGATAGTCCCTCCACTGCTCTATCCTACTCATTAATGGCTCTTTGACGCTCCTCCAAACCTGTCCAAAATCAACATCAGGCTCATACAAAGAAGAAAAATCACCTATACCTTTCACATGAGGTATGCTGAAATTAACCACATGCACATTGGACGCTGCATCAACCATCACATTGGCTTTTTCACTTTTGTGCTTTAATACAAAATTGAACTTCTATAATTGTGCAACCCACTTCAAGAGCTTTGCACTCAACTTCTTTTGTGAGTTTAGGAATTGATGTGCCTTATGGTCTATCATCAAGGTGAACTTCTTGGGTAATAAGTAATGCCTCCAATACTTGATTGCTTAAAGATATAGCATACAAACTCCTTTTCATATATGCTATATTTCTACATTGGCTTCTTCAACTTTTTAGAAAAGAAAGTAAAAGTTCTATCCTCTTGTGAAAGTACCCCACCAATAACAAGTCCACTTGCATCCACCTCCACTTTAAAAAGTTTCTAAAAATCTAGAATTATAAGCACCAATTTGCTAGTAATCTTTGTTTTCAATAATTCAAAGCTCCCTTGGGTTTCATTATCCTACCTAAAATCTTTATTTTCTTCAACAAAGTAAACATAGGCCATGAAATACCACTGAACTTTTAGATGAGCCATCTATAAAAACTTGCTAAACCAATGAATGATCTTACCTCCCTAATGTTCTTAGGAGTTGGCCAATCCCTAATATCCTTCACCTTGGTAGCTTCTATCAAAATTTTGTTTTTAGAAACTACATGTCCCAAATATTTGATTTCCCTCTTGAAGAAATGACTTTTCTTCACATCGATCTCAAACTATGTCTCCTCCAACTTAAGACACACCATCCTCAAATGATCTAAGTGCTTTTCCTCATTAGAGCCATACACCAAAATGTCATCAAAAAATAAAATGAAAAACTTACCAATCAAGTCCTTCAATACATCATACATCAACCTCATGAATGTAGCAACTTCATTCATGATCCCAAATGACATCACTAAACATTAAACATCCCACTTCATGTCTTGAAAACTATCTTCCATTTATTACTATCACTAGGCCTACTTCTAATTTAATGGTATCCACTCTTCAAAATAATTTTGCTAACAATTTTAGCATTTTTAAGGATATTAGACATATCATCCATCCTTGAAATAGGCAACCTATACCTTTCTATTATCCTATCCACTACTTGAAATCAATGCACATCCTCCATTCATTATTGTCCTTCTTTGGCACTAGCACCACTAGAATTAGACAAAGTGAAATGAATTTTCTCATGAAGCCATTTGCAAGTTACTCCTCTACTTACATTTGCAATTCAGCCCACTGAATTGGTGCCATCTGATATGCTCTCTCATTTAGAATGGTAGAACCAAAGATGAAATCAATTAGATGTTGTGCATTCCTTGTTGATGAAAATGCATCTAATTCCTTCTTGAATAGATTGGGAAATTTCTCCTTCAAGCCTAGCACACCTATAGGGAGTTCAACTTACATATCATCATGGTTAGTAGCAACTATTGTCATAAAAACAAAACCAAATCCTATGTCATCATGTTTCTTAATATATTCTCTCTCCCCTAGAAGGATTAAAGAAGCATTAATTGAGCTTTACTCCCTCACTTATTTATCTATCATGAGAATCAACTCATGGATTCCATCAGGTCTAGCTATACTCCACACATTTCTTACTTCATCAAACTAAGCACCATTGTCAAAATTCCAAGAAATAAAAAGAATTATGTTAGCATAATCTATTGGAAGCACATTGTATTCACAACATCATGAAAACCTCCAATTTTAAATTTTAAGGTACATTGTTCACTCAGCTCTTGGAAAAAATATCTAGATATCCAATGCACTTTATAAGACCTAGGATGAGGATTAATTACCAATCCCAATCTAGAAATAGCCCTAGAAGAAATAAAATTTTCTTGGACTTGTCCATCAATCAAAACATGAATCCATTCTCCACTAAGCAAACATCTAGCCTCAATCTAAAATAACACTTTCTATTAGGGTGTTCTCTATTCACATTCCCCATAAATGCACAAGAACTTAATTAAAAAACATCCTCAATTTTTGGAGCATTAGCATTACCTCTCTAAAGGCATTGGCTTGATGTCACCTCCACATCCATGATTTGCACATCTTTTTCCTTAGCTACCTTGTGAATTGGACATTTCCATTGCTTGTGTTCCCATTCTCCACACTTGAAGCACTAGATTTTTGATTAGCTACTACCTTGATAATTGCCTATCTTGGCTTAGTTCTACTTGGATTTGTCCTTCTTATCGTCTCTTTTAGTCTTCTTCTTATGATTGTCATCTTTATCCTCAAATTTGGACTTAGATCCCCTTTCAAATTTGGGTCTCTTTTCCTTTCCCATGGAAGTTTGTTTGCTCTTGTTTTTGAATCCAGTTAATTTCTCCTTATCCTTGAGTGATAAATCATAAGCCTTGCTCATAAAAAGAAAAATCTTGATGGTATGCAATTTTAAGACCTCCTAGAAAGATCAAAGCTTATTCATTCTCCTTCCAATTTACTCTAGCTTGATGTAATAGATCAAAAAATTTGATGTAGAATTCCTTGACATCCTTGTCACCTTGCCTTAGGAATTCAACTTCATAATGGGTTGTTGTCTCTAATGAGACTGTTCAAATTTTCTTTCTAACCTATATTTCATCAAATCCCAACCTATGATTGGTTGATCATTTCAGCTTTTATAACCATAGGACTCCTTTTCCCACCAAGTAGAAGACACACATTCTAATATGGATTTAGTAATAGGTACCCTTAAGTTATTTGGTATCTCTTCCAATTGGAAATGCTTCTCAAGTGCCTCCAAAAAAATTTCAAATGCATTGGTGTCATCTACATCATTGAAAGTATTTAACTCATTGTATGGAAGTTTTATTGCATTTTTGAATGCTCTAGCAAGTCTTGCCTCACCTTCCTTATTAAGATTGCCTAGAGAAGAAGTATTTTCCATAGCTGAAGTCCTTAGAATTTTCATCTAGGGAATAGGATTCTCTTCCTCCATTGGAATCCTTGGTTGATGGGTTTCTCCACTCCCATAGCATGATTATCCTTCCTCTTCATCTACTCTATCTCTACCTAGTTGTAAAACTTATTATCTGAGTGGACATGCTCTTTAGCTCCACATGTCTGAATATTTCTAGGACTAGCACTACTATCTACCTTTGCACTAATTTCATTCAATGAAGCAATAATTATTTGCAACTTTAACTTCATGCTCTCCATGTTTCTATTCAGAGCTTACATTTGTTTTTTCTTAGGCACCATCTGAATTTGATAAAATCTAAAAAATAAGTTCAAGGAATACTAAGCTCTAATATCAATAATGTTGAAGTAAGTTCACTCTAATAATTAATCACCTTCAAATATAAAATCTAGATATTATGAAAAGATAATTAAATTTCTAGAAAACAAGAAAACTAGATATTAATTAATCAATTAGAAGATTACAACAGGGTTTCCAAAAACCCACAGCATTTAAAACCTTTTACAATCAAATGATATTGTAAAGCATAAGAATCTACAATCATACAATGGATGTTCTCAATGTAAGACAAAACCAATAGAAAATCTCTCCCACAATCTAGGATTGAGATCTCAACTCACAAGTAAGACATAATAGAATATAATACATGGGTCAACACATCACATAATTGACCTTGGAGTTGCAATCACTAATTGTACTTGCTAAATGTGCTCTTACATCCTCTCTTGCTAAGCTATTCATACTTGAGATCTCTCTTTCTTACTTATGATATTAATAATTATGAATTACATTACTATTTATGAATAACAAGAAGACAAGAAACCTAGAAATCTTCTCTTAACTAAACTTAAGATTCTTCAGTTGTTTCCATAGTCTTTTCACATTCTCCCTAGGTATTTCAATCTTTTTCCAACTTACGACAACTATTTTCTAAATTGGGATAAGTTATTTTGAAGTTTTCTTGGACATACGGGTCATCTTTGGTCATAATAAGACATCTCCTATCAAAAAATAGCTTTTGGGAAAGACATCTATTATTTTTGGGAGACCTCTTTCTTCTAAATGGAATGTCTTCTCTAGGAAAAGATGTCTTGCTAGAGACATCTCCTCTAAGAAGTCTCACATTTAGTTGAGATATCTTCTTCAAAGTTAAGACATCTCCAACATAGTTCTAGCTCCTAGACAAGACATCTTCTTGACCTACAAGACATCTTCATAGAGTCCAAAACCTGCATGACATACATGTAGGGAAAAACAAGGGGATTAGAAGAGGTATTTCTATAGTACATATAATTGTTTAAGATCCAAAGCATTTTTTTCAGATTTTAAGAGATCAAGAGCATGGACACCTACTTTCTTAACATCTCCTATATGCTCCATGATCATCGTAGCTCCACCTACTATTCTATGAGCTTAGTCCTATGCCTAATTCATTGATAGCTTAGAAGATAATGCTATCAACATCATCTTCAATGTCACTTATTGATAACTTTAGGCATTTGCTATGCCTAAAAATAGGGTCACCTGCACTAGAGTTAGTTTTTTTTAGCTTCAATATCACTTACCAAATAATTCATCAAAATGACCCTATTTTGACTCAATAATGATTCCAAATGAATTTTGTGGATTTTCTATTAATATCTACACCTACGAAAGGTTAAATTTCATCATAGAGCCCTTACATTTCTCATAAATTGAGCCTCTATTATCAATTCTATCTTTCATATGTTATTCATTACCCCTTGTAGTTTTGGCCCTCTATGGGAGGCAAACTTCATAGTTTATTAATAAAGTGTATTGATTATTAGGAAGAGAATACAAAAGGACTTTCAATACAAGTCCTTTTATTTATCATTTATATTTTATTCTAAGACATTTTAAGTATAATTCTCATATGTAGTTTTCATTTGCATTGGTTAGATATTATTAATTCTATACCTAGACATATTGTTCCTCATATCATTCCTAGTTTATGAATGGTAGGCAAAGCCCATGTTCGATTGGAGGCTTATGCTCCTTCAAGGTATAAACATTGGATTATAGAGGGTTATATTGAATTAAAGATCATTAATGCTCACAAGTTAGATACATAACATCTATTTTATGAAGGTGTTCTTGCAAGATTATAAAAGATCAATTTTGCAGGAATAATAAGATCATAGGCATCATTGTTGTCTTATAAAATTTCCTTTTTAGTTTTATTATTATCTTTTATCACATGGAAGACCATTATTCTACATTCATTTTGACCATCCTACTTCTATTCTATTTCTTATATCTTTATGAATTTTACCATTTGATTGGAGGATTGATCCTATCTAGCCAAACCATTTGCAATGAGGGACTTTTTAGATTTAAATTTTCATTCCTATATTATCATTATTTTTTAATTAATATTTCATTCAATATATTTAGTCTTACTTCTATTAGGTTTTAAGTCTTTTGATTCTAGAGCATGACTCCACTTCTCTATTTTAAAAGTTGTATCCACCAACAAAATATCATTTGAAAATAACATACACTAAGGAATTTCATCTTGTATTTTGTTTATTAATGCATTCATAATAATGACAAATACATATAGGCTAAGTGAAAACCCTTGATGTTGACCTACTTTGACTAGAAACTTAGATGTTGTTCCATATACTGTTTTAATTTTAGTTATAATTCCTTCCTACAGGTCTTAAAGTACTTTAATACATTTATTAGGGATGTTTTCCCTCTATAAGGTTAATCAAATAATATCTTTAGTAACTCTATCACATGCTTTATTTAAGTTAATAAAGACCATATGTGGAAATTTTCTATATTTTGTAAATTTTCCCTTTAATTATTGTATCAAGAAAATAGTCTTTATAGTAGATCTCCTTGGCATAAATCCAAATTGATTCTATGATACTATTAAATCAAGTCTAAAATGTTGCTCTATGACTCTCTTTCAAAGCTTCATAATATGGTTCATTAGTTTGATCCCTCTACAGTTTGCATAATTTTGTATATCTTTATTTTTGTAGATGGGAATAATAATGTTTTTTATTCAATTTAAGGCATTTTTCTATCCTTCAAAATTTTGAAAAATATTTATGCCATGTAAGAAAATAATGTCTCTCTTACTACTTTCCAAGATTCTATAGGAATGTTACATGGTCCAATAGCTTTTCCATTTTTCATCTTTGATAGAGTTTCCTTTACCTCAAAGAAGGAAATCTCATTAACCAATCAAAAATTTGGTTCTTTTTTGAATCACTAAATGATATGATTTTGCAAAATTAATAAAACAAATAATTGTTTTTTGCTAGGCCCTTTTGCAAACTTCATGTGTTGTCTAAGAGTAACTAAGTAATCAATAGTGATGTGATTTTTGTTGACCTTTTGGTATGTCAAAACCTTAAGACACATAGAGAACAAGGATGCTTGTGTGGTTGTTGTATTTTTACGATAAAAGGAGAGTGGAAGGATATCTACAAAGTCTCAAGGAAGCATGCAAGAGTTCAAAGAGCATGGACAAGGAATGAAGACTTCAAAACTCATCTCTAATGATCAAAGGAAAGCCTCAAGTATTAAAGAACTTATGGTAGAAAGACATCTTCCATGAAATGAAGATGTTTCTCAGTAGCAGTAGACGTCTTGGCCAAAGTGAAGGAGAATTAGTGAAGACTTCTTGTAGAAATAGTAGACCTCTACTGATGGGATGCGATATCGCATGAGCCACGATATCGCATACGCGATATCACATCTGCCGTGATATCGCATCCCCTAAGATATTGCGTACGCGATATCGCGTCTTCCCCTGTGATATTGTGTATGTGATATCACCGTGCACCATCAAATCTATAAATAAGAGGCAGCTGTCCCTTGTTTTCACATCTGGGCCTAGATAGTAGCTAATTTCTTGCAGGTTTTCCATCCTAGAGTTAGAATAATTTCCATGTGCCCATAGTAGGAGTCTTCAAAGTGAACGGTTCTTTATTCGAGCAAATATTGTACCTGAACACAAGTTTGTGTATGGAAATAAAGACGAACTTCTTGGATAAACCTTGCAATGCATGGACTAAGATAAATAGGAATTTATTTATTTTTATTTACTATTTATCGTTTAAATGTTTTATTAGTCATTAATTCTTTCTCAACCCGTCTCCTGTAGTTAAGTGCCTCAGTACGACCACTTCGAGCATGTGTGTTACGCTTGGTGATCCCAGAAATGACTAGCATTTGGTAACCAAGGTTGCATTGGTTCAGGGTGTGAACAGTAAGTGGGAATGGATGATGATGCTAGGTTAGTTAAGGCTTAGTTAGTTAGCTAAAGTTAGTTAGTTAGTCTCTTAACCCTTCACCTTCTAACTTAGGCGATAAAATGTAAAAGACATAAAAATCATATACCTCAGACTTACTTAACCATACACCATGACAAATACAAGTAAGTCTAGGAAGACAACAAACGATTAACCTTAAGTGTTCCATAAGGTATGTAGGAACTTAGTCTACAGAGTTCGACTGGATCGTGTGTGTAATGCTTGTATTCGTATGGTTGAGTGTAGGGGTATCGCGCCACTCATCATTGGCACTGTTGCTGGGGACTAAGTTGTTTGTGCGCTAAGTAGAACATAGGATATCATCCACATCGTTGGGAGCTTAAATGAACCTTAGGGTTAATCAGACAAAAAATTTAAACAACGGTCAATAGCACACCAACAAGAAATAATGTCTTCTTCTTCTAACAAAAGCAATTCACCACCTAGGGATAACACAAGAGACAGTCAGTGGTCGAAAACACATAACCAACAATTGCTAGTTCCTCAACAATATCGAGTGGCATATAACCATCCCAGTATATACCAGATTTTACCTTTATCCTCCATTAGGATGAACAACTGCGATGGAGAGATTTGCACGGTAACATAGTGTTACCTCCAGATCAAGCAATCCTTAACATGCTTCTTCGTGCCCTTGCATGAATTGACATGATGGAAGTATATGTTGAATACGTTGTGAGTGATTATGACATAAGGGATTACCATCCCACAATAGTGCAACATCTAAGGGACTTGCGGCAAGAGAGCCACCACACATTGTTGAAGGGGAAAGGGGTCCCACACGTCCTAAGTGAAATTGGAGATGGTGAACCACTTATAATGGGTTCTCAATCAAATGATGTTCCCCCTACTAATGAGAGTGAGGAGGTGGGGTATCAGAACCTATGATCCATGATACAAAAATCTGGTTCTAATCCCCATGAACACCAACTATTCATTGAGGGAACAAAGGCACATGACAAGTATGGGCATTCTGATCATCATCATGATCGGGGCTGGAGCCACCGAAGAGAAGGTAAGGAACATCATCATGAAGATGGTTCTCCTTCTTCTTCCCTTTCATCACATTATTCACCCTCTTCTTCCACATCAGGATGCAGTCATAAAGTGCACAACGGAGAGGATAAGGATAAGTGAAATGAGAGACCTCGACAAGAGAATCGAGAAAGAGGATGAGGGCAGTCTAGAGAGTCTAGGCATGGTAGAAGGGAAAGTAGGGAACCATGTAGGCATCATGGACATCATGAGAGAGATGATCATGATGAACGCCTACTTGCCACCTGAAGTATGTTAGACATTATAGAGGCTATGAGAATACCTACAAGGTATTAACAAGATAGCCAGATCAAGCACTTAGACATGAACAATATCCCACGGTTTGAAGGAGGATATAATGTTGATCTGCAAAATCACTTATAGGCATTCCATGATGCCTGCACCTTGCAGAACATAGAAAATGAGTGGCAGAAGTTAAATTTTTTTCCTAGGACACTCATCAAATAAGCAAAATGTTGGTACCGGTTCTTAGAACCGAAAACCATTAGATGGTGGAGTACAATGCTAGAATTTTTCAACGATAAATACCAAACATACTCTAGAGTGTCCAACTTGCATAAGCAGATCTAAGGATGGAAGCAGGGTAATCACAAACCCTTGGATGCTACCATGGGCCAATATTATGCATTGTTACATCGTTTCCCGGGCCATGGTTACGCACAACAGGATCAACTACACCATCTCATAGATGGGATAAGACATGAGACTAGGAAAATCCTTGGGACTTATGCCCAAGGGAGATTATTTGAACTTAGATCCCATGAAATTCATCAATTTTTGGAGAAAGTAGCTAAGGAAGAAGGGGAGCTACAGAAAAGAGAAAGCACAGAAGAGTATAACTGTGATCCTTCCCTTCGGAAGAGGGAAGTTAGATTCTGTGATGAAGAGGATGAGTCACCAATCAAAGAGTTGGTGAATAGAAAAACCTTACTGATTTAGAAGTTAACAATGGAAGTGGTGGCTAAGGTAGATCAAATATGGAGTTCCTTAGATAGTAAAATTGAAACTGTCCTAAAAATCATAGAGGAATCTAAGGAGGAACGAAGTAGTAACCACAATAAGAATAAGCGGAGAGATTCAAACCCTAGACGTAACAAGGGTAAGGGAAAAATGACTATCTCCGATGAGGTTTTGGATTCTAACACGAACAATGATAGTGGATGTGAAATCTGCCAATACGACCATCCTAAGGGATGTTATCCAATAATCTCACATCTGCAAGAGTCTGGGGTGTATGCACTCAACCTAAGACTTAACCAAAGGCAAGCACCCTGAAGGTTACCTTATCCCCAAGGTAACCCAAGGTAGTTCCACCAAACGTTAATGTATTATCCAAGTGGAACTCTGCCACAACCTATCGGGCAACACCAGTAGTGGTAATACCCATAGTTATGGGGGATGTCACCACCTAGACAACAATACCCTTACCGGCAACCAGACCCATATGGCTACTATGTGCAGCAGTCGGTTTCTCCAAGTGACTCTATGGGTCATGCAACTTCCCAATGTTACTACCAAGTTTGGGAGTATTTTAGGACTCCTTCTCCTCTGGGAGACACTTCATGTGGTTTCCATCCTTAGAATCCATCCGCCATTCTAGCATGGTTTGTTCCAATACCACCCACTCCAACAATGCAAGGGGAACTCCCCACTCAACCGCAACAACGAAATGCTATGAGAGTAGTAAACCTTCAACCCACTATTGGTTCTGACAACCATAAAAAAAGAAGACCTTTCTTTAGAACCAAAAGCCTAAACAAGCTCTCACAACCACTCCTCCAACAACAAATACTGATTTAGGGCTCCCTTCAAACCAACAACAGAGCTCCATGCATATGGTTATGTTGACACATACCATTACCAACTGGATCAAGGTGAGCCACCTTCCCAAGAAATTATCTGATCATGGAAGCCCCCTAATTTACCTCCAAGTCACTGGGAACAAACCTCATAAGGCTCTTCTTGACTTAGGTTCCGGAGTCAACTTAATCTCACGAGAAATGTATCAAGCCTGGAACCTACCCCAACTCAAGAAGAGTAATATTCAACTAGAGTGTATGGTTGGTCCTACCTAGTTGATTTCTTGGTGATAGAAGTTAACAACAATGAAGGGGACTTTCCAATTATAATGGGAAGGGAATGACTAAATACAATAGATGCATGCTTAGGGATCCATGATCTTTTCTTGAAAATATCGAAGGAAAACATTTATGGAAAGATCGAGAAGAAGAAAGTTCTGTGCATCACATATAGTGACTCAGAGGGTGATGACATTGAGGAATGCTTAGCATTTCCTACATGTAACTAGTGTGCACCAAAGGAAAACATTCAAAGGTGCCTGTATGTAGCAACCACTCAACAAGAGAAAACCTTGTGGTTGATATCTAATCAAGAGAGCAACCCAATATGCATGGAACAAACTAGGGGGACAACTCATTCCCATAACGAAAGCATAGACACATTGGAATATGAGCATCGCCAACTTCCAACTTTTAACTTGAAAACAACAATTGGGAGAAGTTGGGCACTTCTACAAAATTCCAAAAAAATGCTCATTCCTTTGGATCTCTCCCTTGCAATTCAGTCATGGGGAAGATGGCCACCTATGCTAATCATTCGAGGCCCTCAATTATTTTTAAGGTTTTTTTTACACATTTTTGTTTTACATATTTTTGTTTTACACATTTTTTTTTACAAATTTTTTTAACTTTTCTTATTTTTGTTTTTCAATATTGTTATACTTTTTTATTTTTTGTGTGTGTGTTATCCACCTTGTAAGTTTGTCATTTAATAAGTGTTCATAATGATGGTATGAACCATTTTTCTATGGATTGCTAATATTTGGTTTTTACCTTTAAGTTATGATGTTGATACTAAGGTATGGTTCTTTTGATATAACAGGCAATGAGTCCACTTCATCCATACATCCACAATCTCTATGGTATCTCTTGGCTTGGAAATGTATAGTCCCTTATTTTTTAAATAAGAACTATAACGAATCGGTGACTGGGCATTTCTCAAACAAAGAAAGGACTCACAAATTGAAAAGGGTGTGACTTCAAAGGAACTTGATGCATTTGTGTTGGCCATTCTCTTGGGTGCTTAGATGTTTTCTTCTTGAGTTTTCCTTCCCATTCCGACATTGCTCCATCATCGGGAAGTTGAGCAAATAAAAATAACAAAGTCTTTACATGGTGTGGTTCTCACGTATAAACACATAAACAAAAAAAAAAGAGAAAAGAAGAAGAAATAAAATAAAGAAAAGAAAAAAAGAAAGAAAGTGAGAATTCAAAGCACACCCCTTAGACAAAATAATCTCTTGGGCTACAAGCACTGGTTATGGAACTCAAAAAAATATGTTCCCTCTAACTAAGGCCCTTCTCGCTTCCCATTCTCTCCTCCTTCGTTTTGTCAGAATGGTGGTGGCTCTTGAGTGAAGGAATTCTTGTTACTTCAAGTGGATGGTTTGGCTGAATGCATTAATGCGAAGTCACTGGATGTGGTTTGTTTGAGGCCAGACTTGGAATGGTATATACTAAGTTACATTAACTATGAAATACACAAGGGGCTATACATCACCGTGTTCTTGGGATTCTATTCCATTCTCTTCTATGCATCCTTCTCTCCATTGTTCACCTCATTACTGGTTGTATCATTAGTGTATATTTTGGTTGATACATTGTTTTCTTTTTGGATAATTCTTATGGTTAAGACTTTAACTCTTGTTTCCAAATGACATTCCCAGAGCCTACAGACTCTTTGAATGTGGGTTTGTTAGGGCATTAAGGGCATGAGCCTACTTTGGGGAGGATCCACTGGCATTCCTATTTGGTACACTAGTTAAATTCTTTTCCTTAACATTTTGCAATTAACTCTATTTTGTTCATTTCCATCTTGACATCCCTTTTATCAGCGATATAGTTGTTTCATTTTATCCATCTTTCTTTTTCTCTTTCCTTCTCCATTCTATAACTACCGGAGGTTTGCTCTCAGTCATGGGGGTCCTGGTACAATTTTTTCAATTTTTTCCTAACCCCTACACCTTTGGTAGCCACCACTATGATATCCCCAGATCCATATCAACCATGCCACAACAATGGGCCTTACACTGAAGCAAGGTATCAATTGCATTGTGATTCATTTACCCTTGCTAATTTAAGATTGTGTTGTGTGTGCAGATGGCAATCATACAACAATGAATTGGATCTGGAGGGAACACTTGGAATGGAGTGGTGCTGAAGTAGCTATGCAAGGAGCAAGATCGATGGTGCGCTTCTGGATGGACAATGAAAGGTGTAATCTTGGCATTGGCAGCAATGAACTTCTTTCTTTTCTCTTCTTTCTCAACTGCCAAATAAGGCCTCATGTCAAATGTATAAGGTGTTCACCCTTGTTGTCATGAACACCAGTTTTGTCTTGTCTTGTAATGTTGATCCGTTCACATGTCATCCCATTCACCATTAGTTCCATTTGAGTTAATAATCACATACCTTCCCAATATTATTGTAAGGAACTCAAGTATAAGTTTTTATTCAGTCATGGGGGTATGATGGGACGTGATAATACATGGGCCACGATATCATGTACGCGATATCGCAGTGCACCACCAAATCTACAAATAAGAGGCAGCTCTCTCTTATTTCCACATCTAGGACTAGATAGTAGCTACTTGTAATTTTTCCATCCCAGAGTTAGAATAATTTCCATGTGCTTGTAGTAGGAGTGTCCAAAGTGAATGGTTCTTTATTTGAGCAAATATTGTACCTGAACACAAGTTTGTGTACAAAAATAAAGATGAACTTCTTGGACAAACCTTGCAATGCATGGACTAAGTTAAATAAGAATTTATTTATTGTTATTTACTATTTATCATTTAAATGATTTATTAGTCATTAATTATTTCTCAACCCTTCTCCCATAGTTAAGTGCCTTAGTACGATCACTTCAAGCACGTGTGTTACGTTTGGTGATCCCAGCAACGACTAGCGTTTGGTAACCAAGATTGCATTGGTTCAGGGTGTGAATGGTAAGTGGGAATGGATGCTAATGCTAGGTTAGTTAAGGCTTAGTTAGTTAGCTAAAGTTAGTTAGTTAGTCTCTTCACCCTTCCCCTTCTAGCTTATTGGAACCTTATGGGGTTGAGTGGATTTGTCATATCAAATCACTCTAGAGCTAAGCTTATAGCTTGTACAAGATGTGGTACTCTTCAAACCATATTTTGAGAGCAACAAAGTTCGGGGTGTGCTAGCAAACTATTCGCTAAGTGTGGACTATCCATGTTTGGGAACCACGTTTAAATTTGGTGTGTGCTTTGGTTGATTAATTTTTATTTTGTGGAACTTATTCATCCCCCCTTTCTAAGTCCAATGATCCTCAAGTGGTATTAGAGCCTAGTCCTATTCTTCATCATCAACTTCAAGAGTGAGAAATGGAGCAAACATCTTATACAAATCCACCCATGTTTGATGGATTCAACTTCGTCTATTGGAAAGCTAGGATGCAAGGATTACTCAAATCTATGGAGTTTCAAGTTTGGGAGTTCATCCTTGAAGGCTACACTCTACCTATGAATAGCTCCACCAAAACCATCAACTTTTACAAAAAATGGAGTCAAGAAGAAAAATATAAGTTCATGTTTGACTCTAAAGAAAAATATTATTTATATCATGCTTTGAATAAATTAGAGCTTAATAAAGTAGCAAGATGTAAAATGGCCAAAGAAATTTTGCAAAATTTAGAGGCTACCAGTGAAGGAACCTCTATAGTTAAATAATCAAATTTGTTGATTTTACAAAGTGAATATGATAAGCTAAAAATGAGAGAAGATGAGAAAATAAAATATTACTTTTCTAGAGAAAATGATCTTGTTATAGCTATTAGAGGTACTAGAAAAGATATATGAGAGAGCCATGTCATCATTAAAATGATTAGAACACTTCAACTAAAGTTCAAATCAAAGGTCATGGCCATGGAGGAAATCAGAGATTTTTCAACTCTAAAATTTGAAGAGCTTCAAAGAGCTCTCATTGCTTATGAAATGAATCTCATAAGTAAAGTAGCTATCCAAGAAAAACCCCTTGCTCTAAATACTACCTCCAAGGAGAAGGAGCTCAATGAGCATAATGAGGGTAGTGAAGATGAGGTTGCCTTTCTCTCAAGGAAGCTAGCACAATTGATAGTTAGAAGAACCAAGGGGTCAAATTAGCAAAGATCCAATATGTTCAAAGGTAAAGAAAGAGTTAGAAATTTTTTAAATTCTAACCTTGATTTCCCTTCTATAGAATGTTAGGTTTGTAGTGGAAGAGGCCATATGACCTCTGAATATCCTAGCAATAGTAGGTTGCAACACAAGAACAAATTCAATGACAAGGTAAAGAAGATCAACTTCTATATAAGTTGGGATGATGATGAGTAGAGTGAAGAGGAAGTAGATGACTCTACCAAAAATTCTCATCTCATATGCATGTCTCTTATAGATGAAAACTCACAACATGCTGCTAAACCATGTTGTAAGTATGATAAAAGGTATAGTGAATTATGAGAAGAAATTCTTATTTTTTGTTACTTACTTAGAAAGGAAAAAAGATTCTTAAATATGAAGCTGGGTATAATCTCCATTGAATTAAAAGGAGATATCTCAAACATGAAATCTCATATTCATCAACTAACCCTTGTAATTAAGGATTGCAAAGCCTTCAGGAAAGAAAGACTCTTGAGCAACCTAAGAATGAAGATTTAGAGAAAGTCTCACAAGAAGATTCTAGCTCAAAGGAAAGCACAATTAGGTTTGATAACCTCATTCATGATGAGAATACTTTACCTATATGAAAAAATGGTGGTGGTAGTCAAAAGCTTGATTATTCTCTTGGTGATTCGAATAAGATTGATGTTTAATCTTGCAAAAAAGGTTTTGGTAAAGATTTTTTGCAGATATCAACTAAAAATGAAAAGAAGTGGAGAATTGAAAATTTCCTCAAAGAGACAAATGATGAAATAAGTGATCAAGGATTCATTCATAAAGAATATGAACAAATAGAATCATCATGCAAAATAACTAATGAAAGAGAACCAAAAGGTAAAGAGGTACTTCATGATAGAAGCCCTAATCTCAAACTTCATTAATCTTCATCCTCTCTATTGCAAGCAAGGTAAGTCAAGATAAGTTTCTATGTCCTTTCTTGCTAAATTTCATAAGGCCAAAATTATTTTTGATATGTGCTTTAGTTGTGGAATGTTATCCCTAGATCAACACTTATTAGAAATGATTTTTTGGAGGATCTGTTTAATTATTTGATAATGATATTTTATTTTTCATAATGTAATTGGATTTGTGGGAGTTTGTAACTTGTAATGAATTTATTTATTTCTTATCTTGCTATTTAGAAGGCCTAAAACTCTTGCATGAAATTCTTAAACTAAAGGTTTCACATTGAATCTTCAGTATTTATCTTATAATAATGATTTTGTGTTTACAAAGTTCATTATCTTTTAGAAGAATTTTTTGGTACCTTTGATGAACGTTATAAATCATCTAAAAAAAAGGAGTTTTCCAAAAGAAATTATCATGTATGTGTGATGTTCATGTTTATTTCTGGGATGATTTCTATGGATTTTAGTATATATATTACCAAGATTTGAGAACGTTTTAAAATATCTAATGGGAGACCTTAGTCTCCATACTTGATCTTAGAAATTATATGTAGCTTGGAGATCCTAAAATGCTCAAAAATAGTATAACACTTTATCTACAATAAATGTTTCAAAAGATGGATCATTTATGTAAGGGGATCTTGTACCTATTACTAATTATCATCCAAGATGCCGTCAATGTAGGCTAGTCTTTTAATGCTTTTACTAAAAAGCACTCAAGTAGAAAAACTTCATTTCATCTCTTCCTTAGCAAAAAATATGAAAAGAAGAGCCTTCTCATTTGGTAATATTTTACGATTTTTATCTAAAGAATATCTTTCTTGGTAAATTCTTTCAAAACTTTTATAACCTTACTTGTGAGCTCTCTTGGTTATATTTCCTTTACGTACCTAAGATCCTTATTGCAAATATTTGTTAAGATACACTCTCATTAATTCTAGAAATGGTGTTTCTAATATCTCTTGGTAAATCATGAGATTCTTGAACAAGTTTCCTTTGCTAAAGATCCATTCATGAGTAGTGATTCATATGCAATGGCTTTTCACATATATTTGTTCTACAATGATATATCTTCTTAGCAATGATATATATTTATGGCTTCTTTAGTCCCTTTTTGTTCATGTCCAAAAAGGGGGAGAAGTGATGCTTTTAGGTATATTGTGATTAGACTAACCCATTTTCTTAAGTTTTTAACATTACCAAAAAGGGCAAGTCTAAGGTGTATGATTTTTTTGGTATTTTTCAGTTTATCTCCTAAGCTATGGGAGGAAAGGGTTGAGAAACTAAGCTAACTCTAACTAATGTCCTAAGTCTAAATTAACTAGCGTCAGCATCCGTTCCCACTTACCGGACACACCCTGAACTATGCAACTGTGGCTTACCAAACGCTAATCGTTACTGGGATCACCACACGTAACGCAAGTGCTCAAAGTGGTCGTACTGAGGCACCTATTTAGCTTAAGTGTGATAAGCAGCCGATTCCTTAGCTAGCCGTACACACCCGTGGGTGCTCGTAACTAAGTCGTACTTATCACACGTTCTAGCCTAGCAATGAGTAGCCGATTCCTTGACTAGCCGTACACATTGGACTACCACTGGGATTACCAAGCGCAGAATCCTGGAATACGCTACTGGGTTACCAAGCAGCCAATGCTCGTAATCAAGTCGTACTCATGCGTTGCGACAAGCAGCCGATTCCTTGACTAGCCGTACACGTCCGTAGACGCTCGTAATCAAGTCGTACTTGTGCGCACTAGGAAAGCAGTAAATAAACAACAATAAAACCATGTACTGCAAGGTTTATCCAATCAAGTTCGTCTTTATTGCCGTACACAACTTGGGTTCAGGTTACAAGCTGCTCGAATAAAGAGCCGTTCACTCTAGGACTCCTACTGCGGGCACATGGGAAAAATTCTAACTCTGGAGTGATCAATCTGCCAGAGCTTCGCTACTTCTAGCCAGGATTGGGAAATGAAGGGAGTGCCGCCTCTTATTTATAGATATGGCGGCGGACCGCGATATCGCGTACGCGATATCGCAGGGGAAGACGCGATATCGCGGCACATGCAGGTCGCGTCTCATCATACCCCCATGACTGAATGAAAACTCGTCCTCGAGTTCCTTACAATGATATCAGGTAGGTATGGGATTATTAGGGGAAATGGAACTAATGGGATGACATGTGAACGGTCTTTATTACAAGACTTGACAAAAACTGGTGTTCATGACAACATGGGTGAACACCTTATTACAATGACATCAGGCCACAGTTGGCAGCTGAGAGAAAAGAGGAGAGAGAATAGAAGAGAAGAAGAGAGAAGAGTCTTGTTGCTGCCAACGCCTAGATTGCGCCTTTCGTTGTCCATCTGTAAGCGCATTATCAATTCCACTCCTTGCATGCTGCTTCAGCGCTGCTCCATTCCAAGTGTCTGCTCCAGATCCATTCTGTTGTTGTATGATTGCCATCTGCACACACAACACCATCATATATTAGCAAGGGTAATTGAATCATTAAGTAAAGCATACCTTGCTTCGGTTTAGGTTCACTGGCTAAGGTGTGGTATGGCTGATATGGATCTGGGAAAATATAGATGATGACTACCGAAGGTATAGGGGTTAGGAAGAAAAACGAAAAAATCCGGGGCTTAGGATAAAAATCGAAAAATCAGGCCCCGTACCCCCATGACTAATCGCGAACCTCCGGTAGCGTTAGAATGGAGAGAGAAAAGGAATAGGAATGATAGGTAAAAAGGGACAACTATGGCATCGATAAAAAGGATGTCATGATGGAAATGAACAAAAATGTTAATTAATTGCAAAACGTTAAGGAAAAGAAGTTAACTAATGTTCCAAATAGGAATGTCAGTGGGTCCTCCCCAAAGCAGGCTCATGCCCTTAATGCCCTGACAATCCCACATTCAAAGAGTCCGTGGGCTCTGGGAATGTCCTTTGGAAACAAGAGTTAAAGTCTTAACCGGAAGAATTTACCAAAAAGAAAACAAAGCATCAACTAAAGTATATACAATGATACAACCGGCAATGAGGTGAACAATGGAGAGAAGGATGGGAAGAAGAGAAGTGGAATGGAATCCCAAGAACAAGGTGGTGTACAGCCCCTTGTGTGTTACATGATTAATGTGACTTGGCGAATCTCATTCCAACTCTGGGCTCAAACCAACCACTTCCAGTGACTTCGCATCAATGCAGTTGGTTAAATCATCCACTTGGGTAACAAGGATGCAACTTCGAGAAGCCACCACCATTCCGACGAAACAACAGAGAGAATGGGAAGCGAGAAGGGCCTTAGTTAGAGGGAACACTTTGGTTCCATAACCAGTGCTTGCAGCCCAAATTTATTCCGTCTAAGGGGTGTGCTTTGAATCCTCACTTTTAGCTTTTTAGCTTTTTCTTTTTTTTTTTTTTTTCTGTTTTTCCATTTTTTTCTCTTCTCTTTTTTTTTATGTTTTTATGCGTGGGGACCACACCATGCAAAGACTTCTTTATTTTTATTGTCTCAGCTTCCGATTATTGGGTTACATCGGAACGGTAAGAAAACCCAAGAAGAAAACATCCAAGCACCCAAGTGAATGACCAACACAAGAGCACCAAGTTCCCTTGAAGTCACACCCGTTTCAAATCCTTGAGTCCTTCCTTAGTTTGAGAAATGCCCAGTCACTGGTTCGTTAAAGTTCTTATTGGAAGGGAACTGTACATTTCCAAGCCAAGGGAAACCATAGACTTGATGGATGGATGGATGAAGTGATCTCATTGCCTGCCATATCAAAAGAACATACCTTAGTATCAACAATGTAACTTAAAGGTAAAAACCAAACATTAGCAATTAATGAAAAACAGTTCATCCCATCGGCCCGAACACTTATTGGGTGACGAATTTACATGATGGATGACACACACACACACACACACAAAAAGATAGAAAAATATAACGATGTTGTAAAACAAAAACAAGAAAAGTTAAAGAAATTTGTAAAACAAAAATTAGAAAAGTTAAAGAAATTGTAAAACAAAAATGTGAAAAACAAAAACGTTGTAAAACAAAAATGTGTAAAACAAAAACTGAAAAAGAACTGAGGGCCCCATATGATTAGCATAGGTGGCCATCTCCCCCATGACTGAGTTGTGAGGGAGAGATCCGAAGTAGTGAGCGCCTATTTGAATTTCTAAGCAGTGCCCAACTTCTCCCAATTGATGATCTTAAATTCAGGGTTGGAAGTTGGCGACGCTCACGTTCCAATGTGTCTATGCCACGGTTGTTGGCATGAGTTGCCTCAGTTCGTTCCATGCATATTTGTTTGCTCTTATGAGAAGCTGTCAACCACGGGGTGTCTACTACTTCTTGTGTGGTTGCTACATACAGGCATCTTTGTTGCAGAGTTTCCTGGGCACACCTGTGACATGGAGACATTTCCTCCGTGTCATCACCCGATGAATCACTGTATGTGATGCATGGAACTATCCTCTTCTCGATCTTTCCACATATGTTTATCTTGGAGATTTCCAAGGAAAGATCACGGATCCTAAGGCATGCATCTACTGTGCTTAGCCATGCCCTTCCCATTATAATTGGGAAGTCCCCTTCGTTGTTGTTAACATCGATCACTAGGAAATCCGCTGGGTAGGACCAACCACACACAGTGGTGATAACGTCCTCCACCAAACCCAAGGGAATAGTGATGGACTGGTCTGCCAGCTCTAGTTGGATGTTGCTCTTCTTAAGTTGGGGCAGGTTCCAGGCGTGATACATCTTTCGCGAAATTAAGTTGACTCCGGAACCTGAGTCAAGAAGAGCTCGATGTGGTGCATTCCCAGCGATCTGCAAATGAATAAAGGGACTCCCAGGATCAGTTAGTTTCCTGGGAAGGTGGCCTACCTTGATCCAGTCAGTTACGGTATGTGTTAGCATAACCGTATGCGTTACATTCCCTTGGACTGAAGGGTGCTCCGAAGTGTTAGTAGTTAGAGGCCTATACATATACCCGTCCGCTTGTTGTTGCGAGAGCCTATCCGGGCTCCTAGTTCTGAAAAAGGGTCTCCTTTTTGTACAGTTATCGCCAGAACTAGTGTCCGGTTGGATATTTACACTCTGAATATTTACAGATCTCGCGGCGTGACGTTGCTGCGGTTGGGTAGGTAATTCCCCTTGCATTGTTGGAGCAGGAGGTGTTATGGGAACTACTTGAGGAAAAGGTGCGGGTGGAGTTAGAGGATGGACAGAATGTGGAATGTCTCCCGGAGGAGAAGGAGTCCTTCTGAAGTACTCCCGAGCGTAGTAGTGACGGCGTGGAGTGTGACTCATAGCGTCACCTGGAGAAACTGGCTGCTGCACATAATAACCATAAGGATCAGGCTGCCGGTAAGGGTATCGATGTGTTGGCTGTGGCATCCCCCATGACTGTGGGTATTGCCACTGCTGATGTTGCTCGATGGGCTGCGGAGGTGTTCCACTTGGATAATACGTCAAGGGTTGGTGGAACTGCCTCGGGTTACCTTGTGGATAAGGTAACCTTCTGGGTGTTTGCCGTTGATTAAGTCTTGGATTTAATGCATACACCCCAGACTCCTGCAGATGTGAGATAATTGGACAACATCCCTTAGGATGGTCATAGTAGCAGACCTCACATCCACCATCATTGTCTGAATCAGAATTTTCAGCCTCATCGGAGTTAGAGATTTTTCCCTTACCCTTGTTATGTGCAGGGTTAAAGTTTCTCCGCATGTTTTTGCTTTTATCACTACTTTGCTCATCCTTAGACTCTTCTACAATTTTCAGGACTGTTTCTATTCGTGAGTCTAAGGAATCCCACATTTGGTCTACCTTAGCCGATACCTCCGTTGTTAACTTTTGGATCGGCACAGTTTTCCTGTTCACCAACTCTTCGAGTGGTGACTCATCCTCCTCATCACAGAATTTCACTCCCTTCTTACGAAGGGAGGGATCACGGTTGTATTCCTCCGCACTTTCTCTTTTCCGTAGCTCACCCTCTTCTTGCGCTACTTGTTCCAACAATACTTCAACTTCATGGGCTCTTAGTTGGGAGAGTCTCCCTTGGGCGTAAGTCCCAAGAGTTCTTCTCGTTTCATTTCGTAGCCCATCCACGAGGTGGCGAAGTTGATCCCGCTTAGCGTACCCATGGCCCGGGCAACGATGTAGCAATGTGTAGTAACGGGCCATGGCAGCATCCAAGGATTCATGAGCTCCTTGTTTCCAGCCTTGGATCTGCTTACGCAAGTTAGACACTCTGGAGTACGTTTGATATTTGTTGTTGAACAATTCGAGCATCGTACTCCACCTCCTGATGGTTTCCGGTTCTAAGGACCGGTACCAGCTTTCCGCTTCTTTAGTGAGTGTCCTTGGGAACAACTTGAGTTTCTGCCACTCATTGTCTATGTTCTGCAAGGCACAGGCGTCGTGGAATGCCTGTAAATGATGTTGAGGATCAGCGTTGTATCCCCCTTCAAAACGTGGGATATTATTTATATCCAAACGCTTGATCCTACTGTCTTTCAAATGCCTTGTGGGAATCCTAACTGCCTCTCTAATGTCAAGCATACTTCGGGTTGCGAATAGGGGTTCGTCATGATCATCTCTTTCATGACGTCTGTGATGTCTACGTTGTGGTTCCCTATTCTCCCTACGTCCTTGTCCTTGTCCTAACTCCTCTCGACCTTCTTGTCGAGGCATTTCATCTCTTCTACCTTTACTTTCCGCGTTATGCTCATGGTGGCTGCGCCCAGATGTGGAAGGAGAGGGTGAATGATGTGATGAAGGGGAAGAAGAAGGGGATCCATCACCATGGTGATGTTTCTTGCCTTCTCTTCGGCTGCTTCGGCCCCGATCGTTGTGACGATCAACGAGTCCGTCATTAGTGCGAGTGATTGTTCCTGCCGTGAACAGCTGGTGCTCACGGGGATCAGAGCCTGGAATATGTATCGTTGATCTAAGGCCCTGATGCCTAACCTCTTCACTAGAGTGAGGAGGAGGAACATCATTTTCTAAGAAACCCATCGTGAGGGGTTCCTCTTCTCCTATTTCACTAATGACGTGGGGAACCTTGCCCTTCAATAGTGAATGTTGGCTCTCCTGCCTTGCATCCCGAATACGTTGGGCATTTGTGGGATGATAATCCCTTGTGTCATAATCATCCAAAACGTATTCAGCAAGCAGCTCATGCATGCCATACTGTACCAAAGCACGGGAAAGCATGTTGGGAGCGGATCGATCTGGGGGTAACACGATGTTACCTTGCATGTCTCTCCACCGCAGTTGCTCATCTTGATGGAAAACAAAGGTAAAATCTGGCACATACTCATCGGGATGAGTATATGTGACCTTAGATTGTTGAGGACATGGTTGATTTCGGTTATGCGTATGATCCTGACTTTCTCCTGTATTGTCCTTAGGTGAGTTGATTTCATGAGAAGAAGCCATTTCTAATGGTGTGCTAATTTTCACCGTTATTTATGTTCTTAATTAACTGATTAACCCTAAGGTTCGTTTTAAGCTCACAACGATGTGAGTGATATCCCTTATGTTAAATTGGCGAAAAAACACTTAGTCCCCGGCAACGGCGCCAATGATGAGTGGCGAGGTACCCCTACACTCCACCATACGAATACGAGCGTACACGCGCGATCCGGTCGAACTCCGCAGACTAAATGCCTTAACGCCACAAGAAACACTTGGGGTTAATCGTTCGTTGTCTTCCCAGGCTTGCTTGTATGTGTCACGGTGTATGGTTAAGCAAGTCTGAGGTATGTGATTTTTTTGGTATTTTCGGCTTATCTTCTATGCTACCAGGAGAAAGGGTTGAGAAACTAAGCTAACTCTAACTAAGGTCTAAGTCTAAATTAACTAGCGTCAGCATCCGTTCCCACTTACCGGACACACCCTGAACTATGCAACTGCAGCTTACCAAACGCTAATCGTTACTGGGATCGCCACACGTAACGCAAGTGCTCGAAGTGGTCGTACTGAGGCACCTATTTAGCCTACGTGTGATAAGCAGCCGATTCCTTAGCCAGCCGTACACACCCGTGGGTGCTCGTAACTAAGTCGTACTTATCACACGATCTAGCCTAGCAATGAGCAGCCGATTCCTCAACTAGCCGTACACATTAGACCCGGGAGTTACCAAGCGCAGAATCCTGGAATACGCTACTGGGTTACCAAGCATCCAATGCTCGTAATTGAGTCGTACTCATGCATTGCGTCAAGCAGCCGATTCCTTGACTAGCCGTACACGTCCGTAGACGCTCGTAATCAAGTCGTACTTGAACGCACTAGGAAAGCAGGAAATAAAGCAATAAATGAAACCACGTGCTGCAAGGTTTATCCAAACAAGTTCGTCTTTATTGCCGTACACAACTTGGGTTCAGGTTACAAGCTGCTCGAATAAAGAGCCGTTCACTCTAGGACTCCTACTGCGGGCACATGGGAAAAATTCTAACTCTGGAGTGATCAATCTGCCAGAGCTTCGCTACTTCTAGCCAGGATTGGGAAATGAAGGAAGTGCCGCCTCTTATTTATAGATATGGCGGCGGACCGCGATATCGCAGGGAAAGATGCGATATCGCGGTGGCTGCGATATCACGTACACGATATCGCGGCACAGTGCATATCGCGTCTCATCGTACCCCCATGACTGAATGAAAAATCGTGCTTGAGTTCCTTACAATGATATCAGGTAGGTATGGGATTATTAGGGGGAATGGAACTAATGGGATGACATGTGAAGGGTCTTTATTACAAGATTTGACAAAAACTGGTGTTCATGACAACAAGGATGAATACCTTATTACAATGACATCAGGCCACAGGTGGCAGCTAAGAGAAAATAGGAGAGAGAATAGAAGAGAAGAAGAGAGAAGAGTCTTGCTGTTGCCAACGCCTAGATTGCGCCTTTTGTTGTCCATTCGTAAGCGCATTATCAATTCTGCTCCTTGCATAGTGGCTTCAATGCTGCTCCACTCCAAGTGTTTGCTCCAGATCCATTCCGTTGTTGTATGATGGCCATCTACATCCACAACACAATCATATATTAGCAAGGGTAATTGAATCATTAAGTAAATCATACCTTGCTTCGGTGTAAGTTCCTTGGCTAAGTTGTGATATGGCTGATATGGATCTGGGAAAATGTGGATGATGACTACCGAAGGTGTAGGGGTTAGGAAGAGAAACGAAAAAATGCGGGGCTTAGGATAAAAATCGAAAAATCAGGCCCCGTACCCCCATGACTAATCGCGAACCTCCGGTAGCGTTAGAATGGAGAAAGAAAAGGAGTAGGAAAGATAGGGAAATGGGACAACTATGGCATCGGTTAAAGGGATGTCAGGATGGAAATGAACAAAAATGTTAATTAATTGCAAAAATGTTAAGGAAAAGAAGTTAACGAATGTTCCAAATAGAAATGTCAGTGGGTCCTCCCCAAAGTAGGCTCATGCCCTTAATGCCCTGACAATCCCACATTCAAAGAGTCCGTGGGCTCTGGGAATGTCCTTTGGAACAAGAGTTAAAGTCTTAGCCGGAAGAATTTACCAAAAAGAAAACAAAGCATCAACCAAGATATACACTAATGATACAGCTGGCAAGGAGGTGAACAATGGAGAGAAGGACGGAGAGAAGAGGAATGGAATGGAAGTCCAAGAACAAGGTGGTGTACAACCCCTTGTGTGTGTTGTGATTAATGCGATGTAGCAAATCTCATTCCAACTCCGGCTCAAACCAACCACTTCCAGTGACTTTGCATTAATGCATTTGGCTAAATCATCCACTTGGATAACAAGGATGCATCTTCGAAGAGCCACCACCATTCCAACGAAATAAAGTAAAGAATGTGAAGCGAGAAGGGCTTTAGTTAGAGGGAACACTTTGGTTCCATAACCAGTGCTGGCAGCCCAAATTTTATTTCGTCTAAGGGGTGTGCTTTGAATCCTCACTTTTGCTCTTTTTGCTTTTTGGGTTTTGTGTTTTTATGCGTGGGGATTACACCATGCAAAGACTTCTTATTTTTATTGTCTCAACTTCCGATTATTGGGTAACATCGGAATGGCAAGAAAACCCAAGAAGAAAACATCCAAGCACCCAAGTGAATGATGAACACAAAAACATCAAGTTCCCTTGAAGTCACACCCTTTGCAATCCTTGAGTCCTTCCTTATTTTGAGAAATGCCCAGTCACCTGTTCATTGAAGTTCTTATTAAAAGGGAACTGTACATTTCCAAGCCAAGGGA